>JABXWE010040180.1:0-14304 GCA_014611495.1 Limonius californicus
ATATATATATATATATATATATATATATATATAATATGTTGGTTTTGAGATTTCCGCGGGTGTTGTATGCTGTGATTGGCTTCCGGGAATTTTTCTGCGTAGCAACTACTTGGTCCTGGGATGGACCGGGGTGGTTGTCTTGACTACGTTTCAGCAAAGTCACGTTACAGTCGTATTACAAGAAGCACCAGCAGAAACTTATCCGACAAGATTTGAAGATGGTGAATGTGACTTTGCCGAAACGTCGTCAAGACAATCATCCCAGTCCATCTCAAGACCAAGAAATTGCTACGCGGAAGAATTCCTGTAAGTATATATTATGTATGTACTTGGAAATATATCAGGAATGACTATTCAGATTTGATGAAATTCAGAATCTATGTATACAGTCGAATTTTCATATATCAAAGTGTCAAAGGACCGTGAAAAAAATTCGTTATATAGAAAATTCGGTATGTGGAACAAAACTGCTTAAATACGAAAGAAATGAATGTGCAATAATTAAGATGTGTTTATTTATAATTAGGTACATTATTCCTTAACAAACTAAGTAACTTTTAGTTGTAAGGTGCTTTATATTGACATTTTCAGATTTTAGTGATATAAGTACCATATGCAAGAATGCAAATACAACTGCAAACTAAATTTGTGAACTTATATGTACCAACTTAAATACAGATCTACATGTTATGAATGTGGAGCACGCAAAGGGTTGGAATATATCCGATTACGGTGGTAAACTAAGTTTTAAATTCCGAGAAAGGCACAATATACTTGACATAGCAGTACACAATACAGCTTTGTTATGTCTAATCGAAGAAATAGCCCCTTTTGTAAAATAACGTTAAAAATGTTCTCATTGCCAGGATCCTCGGCAAAAAGGCGTTAAATGGAGAAAATCACTATATAGAAGTTCAAAATAGTGAAATTCGACTGTGTTTCAACAAAATACATTGCTAAAAGACAAGAACCGGTAGCATCACTTGGAAACGTGTTCTTATGTGTACTTTCGCTCGCCCCGTCATGTTTGTCGAACATTGTTTTTTGTTAAATCTGAATCATTATGTTAGAAATATTAGTTAAACTATTATTTAAAAGAAAATAATATAAACGTTCTCATAACATATATTTATACTGGTGTATATAGAAGTTATTACATCAAATAACCTGCAAAGGTTGGTGTTTAAAAAGTGGGAAAATTCAGTCTTTAGGTTATATTTTAGTACAGATTTTTCTGGTTAGACATTTTCCCATTCGCATGTGTTTTTAATTTTTTGTTCTTATTATTAATTCCCTCTGCCTAATCCTAAATAATACGGAATGCGATCAGAATTTCAACCTGCTACAAGTTGCATTCCACAAAACCAATTGTTTGCAATACAGTGGGGAGTAATTAGAAATTCTAAATTTCGAAATGGAACAGATTTGTGAAGGTTGCAGGTATGTAAATACTTCAAGCGTGAGTTAACTACTTTTGAGTACAGAAATAAACCATGGCATAAAATAATGAAAGAATCTTCCTACGCAAGACACTAAACCAAACACCTTTAAATGCCATTGTTACAATTCGTTTTTCGCCTACATCTAGAGCGTTTAAAAAGTCATTCTATTTAAGTAACGTTTTGTAACGAGTACACAATCAGGATTTTTTCTCACACTGCATTTTTGGCCTGCATTGTTTAGCTCTGTGCCGTTACATGTTAGCCCAAATATTTCAATAATTCAACGGGTTGTCCCATTAGATTAGTTAGAGAATGCGGTGTGAAAATGAAATAACTACATTTACTTCCTTTACTTTTTAACCGTTTGTGATGCTGCGGTATTTCAAGGCATTATCTTTTATGAACTACATCGTGTTATAATTTACATCTGTCAGATTCAACCGTTATACGGTTTTAGTGTTGTTTAAGAAATAAAGGCAATAAAAAGTAATATTTTGTAAAAGTGAATTTTAAAAGGCGGATCGCTTTATGATTATAGAGGGACGATTTAGGGTGGGCCCTCTATTATCGTTACGATATTACTTCATTATGAAACAGTTTATGGCTTTTGGCATTAAAAATGTTTATGTACAGGTTTCCAGGTGTGGTTTGTGAATGTGTGAGTTTACCACATCGCCGTTCACGCTCGGTTTATATATAGTATAGTAGCGTAAGATTATTTCCATACTGAGGTAATGTCGACGGAGAAATATGTGCGGCTATGACTGTCTTCTGGGATTTTACAGAAATGTAACATTTTGCGATGATTACTGCTATTATAGCAATAATACATTGGAGTTTAAGAAAAAGATACCAATATCAAGACGAGTTTAGAAATAAATTAAACGATAGAGTTGGTTTATAAATTCATGATCGAAAACAAAAACTGTAGCAGAGTGAGTTTGTAACTTTGAAGTTTCATCTAATGATAGGTACCAGACATGCTTTTAGCATTAAACATTAAATGCAACGTCAGAATACTAAATTAAAAATAATAATTTTATGAAAAATACATATAGGTTAACATGAAGAGCATGCGAAATTCCTCTTACACTAAAGTAAGTTCAAAAATTCAATTTTACTCGAAATAATACGTACATTTGTGACTTAGATAAGAATAAGTGCAATATTGAATACTTCATGAAATAGTAACAGTAACGTAGTAAAGTTTTGTGATTATGGTTTGAAATAGTGTCTTGATTATTTACAAGAGATAATGATACATACAAGGAATCACTGGTCGCATCATACTGTCAAAACCTTCTTGGGGTAACTGAGGCCTACTGATCGAATTACAAGTTTGAAAAGTCGCTTCCTTTAAATCAAAATAAATTTGAACAGAAACGAAAGACTTTAATAATTCACAGTTAACAATATCAATTATCAAGCTTCAACAAGAGGTAATTGGCATATAGTAATGATAATTTCAAAGTGTATCACAACATGCTCCATTTTTGGCAAGTCGTTTTCCTGTTTACTGATGCTATTCAAAACAGTATTAAAACAACTTACTATTTGATTTATGTATAAATGTATGGGAAATAAACTTTCTACATCATTTTATGTATGAGAAATACATTTTCTATACATGAAATTACTTAGTGAAATCTGAAATGAATTAATTTGAGTTAAGGGAATTCAATTTCTCATATTTAAATCTGACAATTGTTGAATTAAAAATATCAGTTGTACATTTTACAGATAATGTTGTGTAACATTTAAAATGACGTATTACGAATTTCTGGATTGTCTCTATCTAGTTGTATTCTAATATTACATTATCTCAGTACAAATTAAAATCTCAGGTCATATCGAAATCTGAGCACAAATCAGAAACTCGGGTTATATTAAAAACTCAGTACAAATTAAAAACTCAGGTCATATTAAAAACACAGTACAAATTAGAAACTGTGGTCATATTGAAATCTCAGTACAAATTAGAATATCAAGTCATATTAAAATCTCAGCACACATTAGAAAATCAAGTCATACTAAAAACTCAGTACAAATTAAAATCTCCAGTCATATCGAAAATTCAGTACAAATTAGAAACTGTGGTCATATTGAAATCTCAGTACAAATTAGAAAATCAAGTCATATTAAAATCTCAGCACACATTAGAACATCAAGTCATACTAAAAACTAAGTACAAATTAAAATCTCCAGTCATACCGAAAATTCAGTACAAATTAGAAACTGTGGTCATATTGAAATCTCAGTACAAATTAGAAAATCAAGTCATACTAAAAACTCAGTACAAATTAAAATCTCCAGTCATATCGAAAATTTTGCACAAATTAGAAAATCCAGTCATGTTGGAAACACGGTGCAAACTCGAAAATCAAGACATTCTGAAAACTTAGTACCAAGTAAAATTTCGGGTTATATTGAAAATTTACTACAAATAAGAAACTGTGATCATATTGAAATCTCAGTACAAATTAGAAAATCAAGTCATATTAAAATCTCAGCACACATTAGAAAATCAAGTCATACTAAAAACTCAGTACAAATTAAAATCTCCAGACATATGAAAATTCAATACAAATTAGAAACTGTGGTCATATTGAAATCTTAGTACAAATTAGAAAATCAAGTCATATTAAAATCTCAGCACACATTAGAAAATCAAGTCATACTAAAAACTCAGTACAAATTAAAATCTCCAGTCATATCGAAAATTTTGCACAAATTAGAAAATCAAGTCATATTGGAAACACGGCGCAAACTCGAAAATCAAGACATTCTGAAAACTCAGTACCAAGTAAAATCTCAGGTTATATTGAAAATTTCCTACAAATCAGAAACTGTGATCAGAAACTGTGATCAGACTGAAATCTCAGTACAAATTAGAAAATCAGGTCATATTGAAAACTCAGTACAAATTAGAAAATCAACTCATACTGACGCAGTGCAAATTAGAATCTGGGGTCATCTTGAAAACTCTGAATAAACGTTTCGCGAGGTGCAATCGCGAAAGGTTCGAATTACACATTCTTATATTTAAATAGTTACAAGTGTCTAAACAACATTGTTAAAGAAGAGATATAATATAATTTTAAACTTGCGTAAAAAACAAAAAAATTGTGGACGAATCCCAATAAATCCTTTCTGTTTGCATTTACAAATGCCGACAATTAGGAACAATACAAAATAAATACAATTCAGAATATCTGCAGCGAAAATTGTGACAAATAACATTAGTTAAATGTTAAAAATGTTAACATTTGATATAGTAAAAATCAATGGTGATAACCGTATTGTATTTCCCATACAAAAAATTAATTTCAGATTGCAATAATTTATTTCGGATATCTAAAATTAATTTCAGATATCTGAAATGCATTTAAATATAAATAATAAATTTTTTGCATGTGAACTCTAATTTTTAAAGAAAATATGAAAATAAAGTTCAGGTAATACTGTTAACGTCAGGATATTCCTGCAAATCATTAAAAAGCAGAAGATTACTAGGAACAAATCCAAGCAAATATAATTTATAGTATGTGCATGTGTACAAATAACATTGGTTCTAAACATTTTAAAACTTTTTAAAGTATTAAAGTACATGGTAATAACTGTATTGTGTTTCCGATATGATAAGTTAATTTCTGTATATAATTTCGGATATCAACAATTCATTTCAAATATGTGCTTTACATATAAATAATTAATTATTTGTATGTGTATTTTAATTTCGAGGTTGAGCTCATATTATTAACTCTAGGTAATTTTTGCAAAGCTTACAAATGTAGAAGGCAACTAGGAACAAATCCAAATATATAGTTGACAATACGTTCAGCGAAAATTGTAACAGGTACTATTGGTTAAAACATTTTTAAAATTATAGCAATATTGTTGTATTCCTGATATAAAAAACTAATATCTGATATTGGTAATTAATTTTAGATAACACAAATTCATTTAGATATGTAGTGTATTTTACATATACCTAATTAATTTCACATATTTTTAAATCACACATATGTGTAAGTAAAATTTCGAATTAAAATTTGTTAGTAAAATGTTTGGAAATTGAAAATCTCCGCAATTTATTAGGTGAGACAGAAAATCACAGAGCAGCTGTTTAAACTTAACTTTACTAAACTCAAAAGCTACATTTTGATATAAATACATAGTAGTTAAGTTGAACGTCCGATAAAATATACGATATCTACCTTGTGCCAATTATGCATACACGTGGCCAGTTTTAATATTAATCATCTAGCAGTTCAAGTACAGTTTAAAACGAACAAGTCATATAAATTCAAATTGTGATACACGCAATATATCCTAATAGGCTCGCTAAAGCCTCTTCTCTTTTCACAGCGCTTGCAAGTAAAACTGAAGAATTCCAAAGGAATTTAAAAATTTTTAATGGGCTATCTGTGAGACAATGCGTGCATACATAAAATGCTTCTCGTATTTCAGGTGCATTATGCGGAGATTATCTTTTTACCTCTGCTGGTGACACTCAGGTGTTTTGATACACATCCTCATTCCTTCCCAGGACATAATGCAGCAGTAAATCATTATTATTTTATTATCATGTACATGCTGGACTTGGTATATTTTGCTGTGTACCGACTTTCTTGAAATACTCTCGCGGCCCCTTATAATTTTTCACTCGAGAAATACACCGCTAAGATTTACAGTGGGAAAGTTGGAAGACTGAACATAACTGATGAGACTTGGACTTGGAAGTGGAATGTTTAAGGAATATGGAATTTAGCTGAAAATATATAATTACAGAATGTACTATTTAATATCCCATTAATAATTAAAAAGGTCTAAAGATAGATACCTCTTAGAAAATCGTCATCACTGTTCAAAGTAGATGAAAAGGCTAACTTTATAATGGACAAACAGTCTACAAAACATACTGTAATAGGGTTCTTGTATCCATTTACGATGATTGTCCATAAATAAGATAGCGTTTATCGAATTATATCTAATAACTAACTAGTTCTTCAATAATACGTCTATATCATGCATGCGCTAACATTCTTTTATAAAATTACTGCTCACAAATTAAACTGAACAACTTAATTTTGACTTACTATAAATTCACATATGTGTAGGACTCATACAAAAGATGTTGCAGACGTCACTCAATTTACTTTTTATATTGTTTTGCTAAGTGAGCGATCTTTGCGTATATATTTCAACAACTAAACTAAGCATGCAGTATATCTGTGTTGAAGGGTTGTGTCCTGTCCATACCTACAGATGTTAATAAGTAGCGGACCTATGGTCGAACCCTGCGATACACCTTTTCTAATGTGTTAGATATTTGATAATGTTGCATTTATCCTACTGTAGAAAGTTATATTAGTTAGAAAAAAATAATATGTTAAACATAGTTTCTAGCTACTGCATCTAAAAACATAAGCAATTTAACAAGAAGTTATTAGAACACAAGAATCCAGCATCAAATTACAACAAATTTAAGTTTAAATATCTAAGTACAGACTTTAACCGTACTTGGAACATTTTACGGCAACCTCTAACAAAGCAAAAGACACAATTGCATAAAGAAAATGGCTAATCATTATAAACACATAATCAACGTAACAGAATATGCCTTTTTAAAATTTTGCAGACCTTTAATGACTATTATTTCAGTTTTTATTAGCATAAATGTGCCTTAAAATATGTAGAACAATGTCGGTGAGCCTATACAATATTTAAAAATTAGTTTTAGTAAATATAAATAAAGAATTAACTTTAAATCTGGGTGTAGTACCTTTTATAATTTCATTAATTCAACTAGGATTTTTTACTGTAAACTTCAATCTGGCAACCAGGCCTGCTTCCGCGCGGACACAGTTAACTAGGCGATGGTCAACTGGGCCATAGCCATATAGGCGCCGGAAATCTGGGGAACAAAATAATAGATCAAATATGTAATGCAACTAAAATTTTTATATCGGTCATTATTAAAATCATTCTATTGATATCCTACCTGATAAATTTAAATAATATTTTTATGAGAAACGAGTTAAAAGAAAGGTCTACACATAAAATTGGAAAACTGTTTTACTATTATTGCGTAGAATTACAAAATTGATTTGAAATTATATTGAAATTTCCCATGCTAAAAATAATAATATCAAAACTTGTAGGATCATTTAAGAGATCGTTAGGTTAGGTTAAGTACCGCCATGCTGATCACTATCGCCCAATTGTCGCGCATTGACTTCCACGGGTACATCAATCTGGCAACGATGCATGTTTCCGCGCGTACTATCCAAGAAGAATACACACTATCTTTGTTTTTTTCTTCGCTTGTTCAGGGAAACAAAAATTAACCAATGTTGTTGAAACGAAGAATTCTATGATTGGCTTAAGCCATTTGTAATGCTGGTTAAGAATTTTCAAAACCAGGGAATTCATTAAATTTTCAATCGTAATCTTTCAAGTTTCTATTATAAATATATGGACATTTGGTAAAAAAATATAGGTTTAATACTTTATATTAGCCAGTGCAACCGGCCTCGATGATCTAGTGTTTTAGCGCTCTTGCCTGTAGATCTAACGAACGTGGGTTAGAATCCGGCCTAGGTCGGTTTGATTTTTATAGTGGTGCAAAATCTGAGTGGTGAAAAGTGCGGATAAGAAATAAAGCTGTAGGTCCCGCACCACTGCGATCTGCGACACGTTAAAAATCCCTATTAGGGTTGGAACTGCCCCAGAGAGGCGAAATTCATAGTTAGGGTGTGCAATGGGCCAAAGTGCATGTGTGCAAAGGGATAATAGAAAAACCGTGTCTTAGATTTCGCTCGATCAAAATAGCAACCCTTCTGTGGATGTTTTCGAAATGTTTTCATAAATTTTCATGTTTGATTGCTCAATATGTCTGCATGTTTTGTAACAACTTTTTGTAAATTTAGAGAATCTTCTTGTTTATGTGTACTAAGTACCTAGTAACGCAGGAGAACTTTACTTCGGATTGGGAATTATTTTATTTCAATGAATATAATAAATATTTCACCCATTTTACAAAACTTTCATATATTCATGTTTCTAATGTTTCTTGTTTTTCTTAAATATTCGTCTTTGTTTGTTCACAGTTCCGGTATCTTATATAATAATTTTTTTATCAGTAATTTTTCTTTGCTTTATATTAAATAACAAGTAACGTAAAAAATTGTGTCCGTTGGAAATTATTTTATTTTAAGCTGACGTGAAAGTAATAAATATATGACTCATTTTATGGATGTTTATGTATAATCATATTTTTCTACGATATTTCTGTATGAGTGATGGAAGTGACTTCGGGAAAAACGAGAAGTAGTTGGATGAAACGTTTCGCAAAATTGCGAACAGCATAACATCACGACACAAAAAAAGATATTTGTTTGTCACAACTAGGCTAGGCAAACTAAATTTCCATACATAGTTGGTAATGTGTCATATTCGCGAGAAATGACGTAATCTCTTATGTTTAACCTCAGGTATCCAATGGTACTATTTATTGCCGTGACAACTAGTTAAAGGATTACTGTATTTGTATTGACTTGCAAAAATATGCATTTCGAGCCTACATATTTACGAACGCGAATCACATCACATATAAACTAAAGTATTGTATAAAAATTGTATTGACACTTTTGTTGGATAGAACTGCTTAGGTGTAGTCAAATACTGCCACATTTTTCTAAAAGCGCTTCCTTGAATTATCTGTTACAATATAAGATATATAAATGAAAGGAAATTGAATAATAATATCGAGGTCCAATTCATTGGCTTCTGTGTGTTTAATAAAGTTTTACATTTTCTTACTTGCAGATTAATTATATCTTGGGCATCCATTATTTTCTACTTGATAATGGACTCAATTTTTGATTATTCTAAAATTTTATAACAACAATAAAAGTGTTTAAATTGTTAATCACGTAGGGTTTCCCTTTCCGCAAATATTCATGTTTTCTAAAAACAAAATGAGAAAGTTAACATATTAATGACTGAATTAACAGATTACCTATGATAGATACAGTACTGTATATTCTCAAGGTTGTAAATCGTGTAGCGCCAATTTAAAAATGCCTATATGCGCATTTTCTTTTTCTTGGATGTACGCGCGAAAACACGCATTGTTGCCAGATTGCATAATAATCTTGTACTTTCAAAATAAATGTTTGAAGATAATGATGTAATATGAAAAATTTTACCAGTTCTGTGTTAGATATATTATAACTTTTACAACCAATCAGCTATTATCTACAAGTCGATGAACGCTACCACATTCATGAACAATCAACGCAAATACATATGAAAACAGCTACTCCCATACAGTTTCGAACAACTTCTCTATTATGAAGTTAACTTTTTTAAGAACTAGTTTGCTTGAAAGACCAACTATTATCTGTTTAAACGTAGAAGTAGATGAAAATTTTGTTATTGTAGAAGTTAATACACTTTCATATTCCTTAAAAATGCAAATTCCTTATTAATGAAGGAGACTTTACTTCAATACTTTTAAAACTTGCCTTATTTACAAATTTTATATTAAATACAGTAGAACCTGCAAAAGTGACCACCTCTATATTATGACCATCTGGTTAAAGTGACCAGTTTTTCCCGGTCCCTGCCAAAATCGTATCTTTTTAATGTACCTTATTTCCTATATAGTGACCACCCGCCTATTGTGACCAGTGACCAGTACCAACAAATACATCCATTTAAAATCTATCTCCTTAATGTGACCAGCTCAGCTGCAACATCTGCTTACCATTTTAAGTTGTAAATCCTGTACATACAATAGAGCACTTAAAGAAATTCTTTCTTGTTGAAACCTGGCATTCCTTAATACAATTAAAATGCAGGATTTTACGTCATTGGTACTATGGGGCTTGGATCTTATTGAAGGTCCGAGCACCAAATATATTCGAATCAGAAGACAAAATTGGAGAGCAAGATTTATTTGCGTCTGTATAAGATTATGGAATTATGTAACCATGTAAACAAAATAAAAATGAAAAACCTTAACAGCACCACTAACTAGATGAACGAGCACTACAGTACATTACAATCCTAATGATGGAGTTTTCTGAAAAATGATTGTAACGATTCACTCCTGGGGTAGCTTTAGTTAACGATTAGAATGTTATGAACGTTAATCCTTTCATACCTATTTAAAGGTTCCGTCAGTCAGAAATCATTCTGTTTTTAATTTTACTTTCTGCGAGTAAAGTGCTAAAAAGGCCATGAACATTCATCTTGAAGTGTTAGTTTATCATGTTCCAGCAATTCGCGTAACGCCCATAAACCTTGTCCCTTGAAAACGGTTAAGGTAATAAACTGCACTTAATGGAGATATTGGCTCCAATTTATCAAGCAAAGGGGAAAATAAGTGAACTAATTTGTGAAAAACGTCTAAAAAGTAGTAAACAAAGAACTTTGGATAGTTTTTTTAAACAATAGTTTATTTGTCTGAGATGTAGCAGTAGTAGCACCTACGTCTGTACATACATATGTATGTAGGTACATATTTGTCAACACGTTTATGTAATTTACTAGATATATGTATCACCATCTATAAGTTTATCGTTTTATTTTGGGTGTATCAGAAAAATCGAATGAGCTACTAGGAATTTAATTTTCTATAAACTGACCACCTGCTTAAAGTGACCATTTTGTACCAGTCCCTTGGGTGGTCACTTTAGACAGGTTCTACTGTACTTCGCAAAATACTGTACTATTGTAGTAATTTGTTAGTCATTATATATATATATATATATATGTATATGTATATATAAAAGTGATAAATGAAGAATGAAATCAAAATTATTTAACAAAAGCAGTCGCGGTTTATTATATTGCCGTTCTGATTAACGTGTGTCCTTACTTAACTTCTGCTGCACTTGCATATTAAGCAAAGCGGGTTATTGCATTAAAATTGCAAATGCGGCGTATAATTAAGTAAGATATATGTAGGTATTAACCTGTATCTGGATATATTGGTATCTAATACCTCTAATTAACACAATGAATAATATGAAAGTCAGCACGGTCTAAAAGGATTCATTGGTAAAATTATTCTTAACTCGTTTGCTACTGACTCAACTGCCAGTGAAAGAAAAACTCGCTTAACTTAATCAGCTCACTTGGCTTGGCACTACTGTATTACTGATGCTGAAAATAATAAATCGATAAATCGAAATTAATACAGCAGAGTTGATGGCAACTGCGTTCTTAATAAATATGATAATATTTCCATAAAATTAAGTAAAGGATGTGCAAAAAGACTATGGTTACGTAGTTTGATGTCAGATTTTAATGTTAATGAACCCAGTAGCTAATTGACACGTGCACAACTTAACTGTTCATTATAAACTGACATTGGCTCTAATCAATGCTGACATAAAAGACAATTCCATTTCCTATAGCTTTTTCCCAAGTAGCTCCCTCCCTTCCCGTTTTCTCGGTTGCTGAATGTAGCAATCGAGTCTCGACCAACCGACGCCAAGGAAATGGAGAGAGTTACAAAGTTTTGTGGAGAAATATCACCGTATTAAAGAAGTTAGCAAATAGGGTCATAAACATATTCAAAGACAATGCCATGGGTCATTTTCGCAAGTGTTAACACTCAGGCAAAATTAAACCTCATTGGACAGCTTGTTAGTGAGGCAGAAGAAAGAAACCTCCTCAAAATACTTCCCTGCCAAACAATAACATAAATATTTCCATCTCTTTTATCGACCTACAGTATGCCATTAGCTCTCCATGGAAGATCCACAGTTTAACGTCGAATTCGAAGTATAGAACTTCACAGAAAGTTTTTGGCATTAAAGCCCCGCGGTTGCCGGCCGGATTGAGAAATTGGGAAATGGTGGGGAAGCGAAGCCAAGGTATACTCGACGTTTTGCCTAGGAAGCGAGCGCTCTGCCAACACAGTATTGCCACCACACTCATACATAATTATAATAAAAAAAATACTCGGAAAATACAAGCAACAGATTTGTTTTACAAAAGGTAGACCCCGATTTTCAGCCCGGGTTGCACCGCTGGGATGGTGAATTCATGTACAATCAGGAGAGTTAATCATTGCTCTTTTGGATCAGTACGTGGCTAGGAGTTCCAAGGCTGTGTCAGTACGGCGCCTCGTGCTAGCGGTGAGCACGTTAATGGTCGGTCCCAGATGTCAGACTAATACCATGACAGTCGTAGAAGTGCAAGTGGAAGGACACTGAAGATTCATTGGATGCTTCCTGGGTATCTTACAAGGCCTAGGGCGGGCATGTTAATAGGCGCTCTCTGATGTCATGCTAACACTATGACAGTGGTTGGAGGAGTTGGAAATCCCTTTCAATACAAATGGTACGAGAGGAAGAAGAATGATTGTGCAAAGGGATTTGGCATAAGCTGCCGGTTCGTAGTCGTTGAAAAGTCAAAAGAGATATAATTAAGATAGAAACTCCCCGTTTTCGACATGTACGTGGGAACAAAATATTGTCAATGTGTTTTGATGGAAGATCCCATGAGAAAGACAACATTGGATAATTGAAATTGAATTAACTGGTTTTATAAACATACTAGGTCCCGGGTTGGGCACATTCGTCGCCCGTTCACGTACGATCAGGAGAGTTAAGGTAGCGTGGTCTCCGGTCAATACTTGAATGGGTGACCCGAAGGTTGCGTTAACACGGCGCCTCTCTCCCACGAGCATTGATCACTATGGGAGAGTAGATCAACAACCTCACTTATGGGGGAGGCCCTTGCCCAACAATGGGATGTTGCGGGCTAATAATAACAATAATAAAATAATAGACATACAGCTAATTTTAAAATTTACGTTTGCGTCACTTTTAGGGACAATAAAGTTTTAATATCGTTAGGTTTTTTAATAATGGTATTCTACTCTTTCTTTCATGTATTCATTTAAATCAATCAAATTAAATTAAAATGTTATAAAATACCTGGAAGATGTCAGAGAGAATTCTCGACAGTTAGTAAAACATGGTTTTATAACTCCTGCTAACATGTACCATGTAAGGTTCATGTAACCACTGTATGATTCTATAGATATTATTTTAATGTATTCAAAAACTTACGTAGGTACCTTGCTTTTGAGATATATATATTGCTATAGTAGTATACCCCCTTACCTTATTTAATACGTTCAGCAAACCAAGAAGGAAATTACTATGAATTACGTATTAAAATTAGTGAAGGTAACTCACAATCTATACCACGGCTATAAAAGACTCTCAGGGTAAATGCTGTTTTAGAACTCACTGCAATACTGTTTAATTTAGAAAACTAAGGAATGTACGGTAAAACACAATAATGAAGCTTTAATTTTGAAATCCATTATATAAGTGCCCTTTGGTTTTACAAATTTTAATACTACAGTCTAAATACATAAATGGCACAATTGAAATTTCACTTTATTGTCAAATAACTTTAAAATGTCACCCACCTTTATTCGTTGTCACAAACACTAGTTGTCTTCCTTCTTCTTCAGTCAACCCCTCCAAATTACACCAAAATTCCTCTACCTGCAGTCCAAATCCACATAAACACCAACCTCGGCTCGAACAACTTCTCTTGGATGTTTTATTAATTTTAGCAGAATCTGCAAATACTTTTTCTTATTTCAAAACGACTTTTTTAAATAAAATATGACAGTCGTTCAATAGTAATTTATTCAGCAGTCCATATAATATCCATAACAAATTTCAATGTAGTAAGATCACAATAATAATTTATTATACGAAGAACTTAAACATTGATACAGCTTTCAATTTACAAACACTTTCTTTAATAGAATAAATAATAATTTAAGACTTTATCAGTGGAACAAATTCATACAGCTTTT
>JABXWE010040181.1:0-23819 GCA_014611495.1 Limonius californicus
ATATATATATATATATATATATATATATATACACACTCATAACATAATAAGTATTTCTCCTAATTATGTTTTTAGGTGTCATATTTAATACATTTTAATGAGTGAATAACTGATTATCGAGTTTAGAAAAGAACTTACTTTCATTGTTTTTTGTGGAGTTCTAAGTAGCTAGTTAGGAGATAAGTTGTTGACATAGTCATTAAAATCAAATATTTGAAAGTAATTTTTGGAAACTATGCCAAAAATGTAGCTAAACTTCAAGAAATAATTATTTTCTTGGTGATACAGAAGTTTTTCACACTACTGTAAGTTCTTCGCGCCAGCTCAACAATAGAAATCCAGTGTAATAACTGGAAATACGAATTCAGGTGTTCCAAATATCGTGATGGTAAGGAGTTCTTCAAAGTTTTGATTATTTATTAAATTAACCTTACCGGACATTGTAGAAAAGTAACAGGAATGGTAATTCCTTAATGAGATTATAAGTACATAAATAGTATAAACGAGGAAATAATTCTTAACCAGTCCAATTCATAATATGGTTGTGATTGTACAAAAAGGACATTTGAATAAAAACAAATGCAAACAGTGAGGATAAAACAGTACGATTCAGCGAATGAACATTCGTAGTCTGCAAGCAAAATTCTTGAAGCGTCAGCATTGGGGTAGAGAATTGCAGGATTATCCTTTAATTGCTTTGCTGTGTTTAACGTAGTTGCTTGTAATTTTCTCAGTATTTTTAATTTCATGTCAGAAAAACTGACAGCTCTCATTAAAACTGTGTAGCTGTAGAATTAACCGGCGTTTGCGTCGTGATGTGCGGAAGTGCGAAATCACAAAATTGACAAATTTACTCGTTTTCAATTTTGACCCCTGAGATGGCGGCAACACTTCGGTTGGTGTCAAATACACTTGCCTGGTAGTATTTATTGTTACTGCTCTATCGCGCAATTTTGGCCCTTTTATCGCCTTCCTTTTGCAGGGGCTTTGAAATGTGGCTTGTGCTTTATGGAACTTCCTGATTGAACAAACACTCGAACATCCCCACATCAATCGTTCCAATAATTTTTAATATTACAGGTAGTTTTTCATTTTGATGGAACATTTTCTATTTTTTCATTTGTACAAATTTTTTAAGGGTAACTTGGATGTTAAGGTTACCTACAATTTTGAATCAATGAAAGCAAGCACGTGCGTTCGTTCAAGGAAATATTCGGGAGAAAAGGCGCAAGCATTAATTAAAGACATTGATGGACATTAACCGTACGCTTAAGGTTTTGTTAAGCTTTATATCGACATTAGAGTGACGTTAAGAAAACCAACAAGCTTCTACTTGTTACGTGTGAATGTTTCAAGTAGTTGAAATCGGTTCTACTTGGTTACCTTTTATTACAGAAATGTTGTGTCAGCCAAAGAGGTTAGCAAACGAGCCGTTTACAATAAGTTGATGCAACAAAGAATGAAGGTATACAGCATGTTTTAAAGAATGCGGTAAGCCTAGGAATCTTTTAAACGGTAGGATGTACAGAATCGGTTAACTGAGAAGAAAAACTATTTCTTTGTATAAAAATTCTAGAATTTCATAATTATAAATAGACACTTTAGTTTTTTCTTGAAAAAATGTATTTTTATTTTAAAAATATTTTTTACGCACATCGAAGAACTAATATAGTGTGATCATTTTATCTGGTAACAAATAGGTAGGCTACACTTCTCACAAATGCGTGAAACGCACAGTTAAGTTTTCTTTTTTGCTATAACAAATATTTTTTACATTAAGAATCCTACTACTACCGTTGCATCAAAAATTTACAAACTTCTGTGCAAAGTTGTTGATAGGTATAGATTCTTGTGATAACAACCATTAGTTTAAATGTATTCTAATAACGAGAAAACGGATATGATGTTGATTTTGGGAGAATGCAGAGGGACGACGGGCTTAGAAGTACGACGATATAAACAAAGATACGCGGATAAACCCCTTCCAGTACATAATGCCTTTAGACGTTTGGAATGAACTTTGCGGCAATATGGACAGTTCTCCAAACTAAAGGTGGGACAACGACATGTCACAACTGAGAAAGCTGATGCAGCAATCATTGAACAAGTAACTGGTACAGTTGCAAGAACTGTAGGCTTTAGCCAAAATACAGTATTCAACATTTTAAAAGGAAACCGGTTTCATCCTTACCTCGTCACACCTTACTGAAGATGATTACGCACGTCGAGGGGATTTCTGCCACTTTTTAAGAAACGATGTTACTACTGATCTACAGTTTTTAAGAAATTCTGCTTTTTGACCACGCGACGTTTACTAACAGTGGGTCTGTAAATAGACCCAACTACCAAGATAACCCACATTCGACTCGACAAGCACACTTTCAAAGAATTTTTATTGTAAATGTGTGGTGTGGTATCGTTGACAACTTTATCGTTAGTCCCCACTTCTTTGAGCGAAGTTTAAATGGGAAATTGTAATTATATTTTTTAGAAAATGATTTACCTTAACTTTTAAAAGATTCCTCTTTTTGTTAGACAGTGTATTTTATTTCAAAATAACTGAGCACCTGCCCACTTCCATAGAATTATAAGAAACTATTAAGATGAAACTATCCATAACAGATTAGTTGCAAGAGGTTCAATTTATCCTTGGCCTCCACATAGTCCAAACTTGACTCCGTTAGATTTCTTTTAAGTAGGTAAAATAGACGTCTACGAAACTTCCGTAGAAATTCTGGAAAACTTACGTGAAATAATTATTGAATCATGTAGGCTAATCACACCACACATAATTAACTCGTGTTAGAAATTCTCTTCTGTGACGGATTGACTTACGTGATCAGCAAGGTGGACAGCAGTTTAAACATTCATTACATCATTAATTAGTGCATTGTTTTATGTTTTTATTTAATTTATTTTTCTTATAGATTTTATTGTTATGTTTTTGTGCTATTTTGGCTTTCTCTGTGTTTGTTTCGTTTAAATTAAAGGAAATAAATATTGTAAATGTACCTACTACAAAATATACCTACTGATTTTTATTTATTTAAACAATGAAAAGTTTACTAAGCTACCTATGGAATACAAACAGCTGTAATGTGTGTAGCTTACATACCTGTTACAAGATAAAATAATAATCCTGTAGACCGTTACACAATGTTGAATTTGTATTTGTATTAATAGTGTTGTGAGGAAAGTTTTTTCCGTAGTAGGTGATGAAAACTATTTTCTTATAGTAGGTTGTTACTTAACAATGAATGATACAACACAAACAACTACTTTCGTTCTTTTCATTTTGTTTAAAAGATAGTCCTTAGTATCTTTTTTAGCAGGGACCGCGGTGGTCGAGTGCGAGAACGCATTGGCCACTCGAGGTCACACTAAATGCAGTTGCTCCGTTGGGGCGATCGAATCCCGACTGGGGCAACCGCATTTGGTTAGTTAAGTTTAGGGTGCATGTTGCATGAATGTTTAGTATGTAAGGGACGCTCGCACCCCTCTGAAGTAATGCGAAAGCGGTTCCGGGGGAGGAACGGTAGTATGAATGTGTGAAAAAAAAAGTATCTTTTTTAACAAGATAGACGTTGTGTTAATATCATTGTTAATATTGTTATCAGTTTAATAAATTGTATTTATTTACCCCAAAGCGTAGGCAGCCATGACGACCATTTAAAATGGTTTTAAGTACCTTTCCAGCAATACCAGTTTTCGTACGTTCATTACAAAACTACATATCAAATACTGAACTATTTGTTTATGCACTCTATACTGATATTTAACTAAATTTTCGGAAAGAAATGCATTTTGAACATACTGTATATGCGGGTTGATTATGAAGCACATGTACAGTAAAAGTTGTAATTCACGTAAACAAAAAAATAACGAAAAGTATAATGCCATGCAGGAAACTGGATGAAACATTTTTTCTATGCTCTTCCATACTCCTTAATTGTTAAATATATTGTTACGGGAGGTCGATTATATTAATTCTATGAACGAGGGCGTAAAATAAAATTTAATAGTTCTCTGCTGAATTTGGTTTATATGTACCGTTTCTGTAAAAATTGCTGTTGCAATTGATGTCGAAATTTTGTTTTACTGGAATTACATTGTTGTGTAGTATTGGATTTAAAAAATAACAATCTAATACCAAGATTTAAATATAGAACATGTAGAACAACGTTAATTGTTAATTGAGTATACAAAGCTTGTAAGTAAAAAACTGCAGATTTAGAAGTACAAGCAAATTGAACTACCTACACTGCTTCCAGAATTTATAGTAGGCTACACGATTAAATACAATAGGACAAAAAATACGGTCTCTCCCGTTTTGTTACATTACTTTTATGCGAATTTTAAATAAGCCTTAATTATTTCGCCCATCCACTAGTTACCGGTTTAACAAAGTGTGGCATTTGGGCCTATTATACAAGATCAAAATACACCTCCTAAGACAATTATATTTAGTCCTAAAATCATATCTAGCCGACAGGACCATTCAAGTCAAGATGAATAACACTGTCCGACTACTACGAAATCACTTCCGGAGTAACACAGGGTATATATATATATATATATATAACTTCTTTATTTTGCAACAGCAGTTGCAGATACATACATAAATAATAAATAGGGTATGGTATTTACCAATTGGATATTTAACTATAACATTGAATATTCCAATTTAGTTCAGTTTAACAAATAACAAATACTACATAATTAAATAGTACATAAATACATGGGCAATTCCCTTGATAATTTAATTTAATTTAGTTTACATTAGATATCTATATTTCTTAATTGGTGTTCTCCTATGTCGTTAATAAATTGTACTAGTGATTTATTTCCATATTTTTCGCAGCTCAGTATGTAAAGTATGTCTTCGGCTGTTGTATTACAAAGATGAAATCCATGCAACGTGGTGCCAATGATGATGTGTCGGTACTTTTGATTGCCTTTTTCCATGTATGTTTCATAAACGCTGGTCCATCTGTCTAATTCTCTGTTACAAATTTCAAGTTCTTGTCTTCTCTCTTCTCTCTGTATTTTCCGATTGTTTGTGCTGAGCTTCTACAAACGTTTCTATTATTTCCTCTTCCATACTTGGTGTGCCTGATAGGTGGAATGCGAAGGTGTTCGACGCATTTCTTTCTTCTTTCTTGAGAGACCCAGAACATTTTTTAGAAATCGTGCCTTTATCTTGTCCATCTCTAGTAGATGTTGTGCTGTGAGTAGTGAACATAATGGTTTAAAACTGTACGTCACTGCTACCCAGATTTTTATGCTATAACTATATTTTGATTGCTTTGGAGGTATTTAAGGGAGCCTATAATTTAGGCCATTTTTCTCTCGCCCCCAGATAGTCTTATTCATTGACAAACTGTATTTCTTCAGTGCCAATATTAGATTTATCATCTCCTCTCAATCTGTCCCGTTTTCTAAACTTAACTATTTTAGTTTTCGCTGGATAAATATTTATTTTGTTTTCATGGCACCAAGAATTCAGACGCTTTAAACTTGATTGAAGTTGCTGTAGATTACGTGAGTATATGACCAAGTTGTCTGCAAATATTATACACTTGGTTCCAGTAGTTTGTATATACTTCGGTAAGTCGTGTATGAATATTAAAAATTAAGTGGGACTCGGTGAATCAATCGCCTTGTCGTATCCCTCGGTGTTGGCTAATAATGTTGGAGAGTTCTTTTCCGTTGTCAACTTTTATAAAGTTAGTATTCAAAATTTTGCATACTACACTTTTCACTTAATGTTGAATTGCATGAGCTTGCCTTGGAGAATTTCTCTGTCCACCGAGTCAAAAGCTTTCTGGAAGTCTATGCAGGCTGCATAGTGCATGTAGCTTTCTCTTGGGTTTTGACACGGCCTCTTTTATCACTTCCAGCAATTGGCATATTGCATCTTCGAAGCTTCTGCTTCTGCGAAATCCAAATTGTTCTGGTGTGGTAAAGAATTTTGTATATGACTGGTTATTCTGTTGATAACTATTTTTGTGAATAATTTGGGTTGCAAGCAGCGCTATTCCTTTGTGCGAGTTTGGATCCCTCGGGTTCCCGTTTCCTTTGTAGAGTATCATAATTTTGGATGTTTTCCAGGTTTTTGGTATTTTGGAGGTATTTAAAATCATATTGAAGATATCGAACCACCATTTAGTTAAGACTGGGTATCTTATTGCTATCTGGTCATTTGTGATGTTATCTGTGGAGAGTTTCGAGATGGTGCGAGTGGTGGACGCTGCATGCGTAATTAATTGCCAAAAATTATAAGTGTAATTCGAAAATATCTTATTCCAAAGAAGTGCTACTAACTATGCAATCGAAGTAAATGATAAAAGACAACAGGATTTATGAAGTCTTGCAACAACTGAATTTAACTCATGTTTATGAAGGCGAACATAACCTGCATGGTGGGTGTGTCAAAAATAAACAAGGCGAAAATCGAAACTGCAAGAAGAAAATCAAACAAACGACTCCAAAATACAAAAAATTATTTAGGGCTTTTATTATTTGACTTATCTTGTGTGATTGACTTCGTGATCATCATGTATTCGCGATTAAAATAAGGGTTTAGAGCTCCAACAAACATTGTTACCAGGCGGCAAAAATGGCACAAGACCAGTCGAATCGGTGGTGTTTACGTTGTGTCGTTTACGTTTTATAACCAATCTTGTCAGCAATATTTACATTGGTTTACTTATTCTGAAAACGATAGTTTTGAAATGCAAAGGAAAAACGTATACAGTACATAATTCAGTAAAAGGGTGTATTTTGCTGAATTTACAGTGCCATAGCATGAACCCTCATTCGCAGATCATTTCACACTATTCCCATACAAAAATTAATAAACTGAACCTGTACTAGAAACTGCTCAGACTAATATCGAAATTTTCCGAACAAACATCAGAATTTCAGCTATTTAAATTAAATTTCTGAAATTAAATACGATTGTAAAACTATTTTCATCGGGTTTGTTGTTGGCGGATCGCAAGTTAGTATAACGTTTTTAGATAACATATTTTTCACTTTTAAATATTTATGAATAACAGTGAAGGCCCTTTAAACAATATTTAGTAACAGTAAACGAGCGTTGCATCTTTATTAAATGGAGTAAGCAGTGTTTGCATAATCGAGGGAGCTAATATTCGTAATTTGAATTTTATTTCTCCTGTATTGTTTGTGTTTAAGTGTTTAGGTCATCAATTTTATTAGTCACTTTAACTGTATATTGTATATAAACTTTCTTTTGGGAAGAAAGCGAAATGGCAGACATATCATTGAATTACAACCGTTAACTCAGCAAAACACTAATTTTTATGATTTCGTACTAGATGTGTGCCTCTTCTCTTTATATTTTAAAATGATCACTTTATAGAATGTGCATAATAATCTTAACAATTTACAACACTTACGTGAGACAACGTAAACACAGCTGATTCAACTCTTATTGCGCCCGATCGCAAGGCAAATTTTCTTCAGAATCGCGAATGTAGTATTAATTAATACATACACAATCATTATTCCATTTTGTTAGGGTCGACCTTACGGGGGACGTATAAAACCTATTGAATTTTATATTTGAATAAGGTTGCAGCGTTTCTGCACTTCATTTATGGAGTTCCTGGATAAGCAGACAGCGGATACGATCAGAACTCACTGGCGGTGATAGGCAGGTGACACGCAACAGCTAATAAAACACAGACCTACTGATCTGTCATTAAATATTGAGAGGTCCTTCATACCCCTACCCATGAATTGAGATTCGAACAAGATACGCAGGCCGATCTGCCGGTTAGCTGAGGTGGCCGCAGTCATTCGTAATCATAGAGAAATTACTATAATTATGCATATCTTCTGGTGCACCAGTCCTCCAGAGGAAACCAGGCAACTGGACTATGTCCAGCTGGGGGGTGCTCGCTCAGCTCCACATGCGAAGGAAAGAATATGATTAGTGTCCAATCCCTCGCGTAAAAGTTAATCGATGTCATTCTGGTATTGATGTTACATTCATAATAATAATAATAATTCGACGTAGGCGGAGTTTCGATGCCACCTCTGTTAACTGACTACCTCCCGAATACTTGCTAGGTAAATACTGATTAACCATGCGACACACATTATTTACTTATATAGCTACTTATATTCACTACGCTGCTGTTTTCAACAACTACTTACATAGACACCCTAATTTTGTATAATAACAATAATAGGACCTAGCGCTTGTAAACCACATATAATAATAATAAGTAGATAATACGTAACAATTTGGGCAAACACATATAACACTTCATGGGATATAAACTATAACCTCGCCAGCGACGCTACTGCTTATATTAGCTGATATTGCCATTACAGCCCATATGTATATACGACCACATAAGTGGTAACACCGATTTCGCAACTTGCCTCTGCTTAGAGGATAATCGCTTCGCAATAAGTTAATGGTTCGTAAACGCTATTAATTAGTTATTACGCCAGAGGTATGTAAGCTTACGCCTAGCTATCAACAACACGGCCTTTTGCAGACTGCCGTTGGTGACCAGCTCTGCTACTCCTTGTCTTTCTCTCACATTTCAAGAAACATTTGCCTGCCAGGTCTCTCGTTCAAACCTTTATAATCCTTCCCGGCTGTTATTTAGAGCCGATAGAAGCTACGTATACTTCTGCAAATATTTATTTGTTGAGGACATGTGAGTAATATTGCCAGTAGAAAAACATCACTGTCTAACAATTTGTACCAGTTGTTGCTGATACTGGACAGCTTTAACTAATAAAAATAATAATTAATATCATGTTAGTTTTATAGGGTCGGTTTTCTATATTTATAATGATCTATGATTACTTTTTTATAAATTTTCTCTTAACTAAAGCTGACACGATTAATGCAGACTTGTCCACGATTACTTACAAAATATATTTACCAGTAAACAATTTTCCGTGCGGGAAGGTACTTATAAACTTTTTTATGGACAGCAAAAGTAAGTTATGAAGAGTCGGCTAATTTCATTTCCAGATAGTGGCTGCGGAAAAACAACTTCATTTCACTGAATTGTGCAACTCGTCAGATGTTATCTGTTTTACTTTCGTTTTATTTCTGCACCCAACAAAACGTGATTTTTGAAATTAGTTTCTTATGAAAAAAAGTTGCCAAAGGGTAACAACCTTAGAAAATAAAACTGAATGTTTGTTCGCGTTGTATCAGGATATTACTTTGTTAGGCTTAGTTTCACCTTAGCACATTCATATAAGCATTAATATACTTTGGTTGTTTTTAAATTCATGGCTAATTGACTTCCCAGTTATGGTTTAAAATAAAAAAATATGTTTACGTTTATAATTCAGTTTTAGACAACGAATATTTTTGATAAATAAAAGAAGAAGGTCGACTTTCGGTTTAAGCGGAAGTAGTATTGTCGAATTTTTTAATGGATTACCTTGTATTGTTATTACTTTTTCCCCCTAAAGGGCAGCAACACAGTTGTTGACCTAAACATTTTTTGGTGCCATTTTTAAATTTTATTATTATTATTAATTTTATTATCACCGTAAGAAGTTTTCTTTGACGTTTTAATTTGTTTTGAGCATGGAGTCATCAAATTCAAAATTGTAAGCAATTTTTTAAAGCCTCATAGATGGGTCTTTACAATCAGTAATAGATATTATTTGTTAACTCTTATTATTTCACAATTTTCACGAAATCCCTAGTATGAGATGTGACATTTTTTTGAGTTGTATACGTTCTATCATCAAACGCAGCAATCTTAATGAGTAAAAGCTAGTAAATAACTGATAGTTTATGGAAATATGATACTTGATTTTTTAGTAAAGAGGCGTTGCAAGTTTTAAAAACTTGGTCGTTTTTAGCAAATCAGTCTAGAAAACAAATTAATTTCATATAAAACCTACACTACTGTTATTCGTTCGTTTAAGGTAGAGGCCGGCAACACGCTGCCGGTGGGCTGCATGCGGCCCTCTAGGACTTTTCGTGCGGTCCGCGTAGTTTCGTCATAAAACTCTTTTTCGTACGGCCCGCATAATGTTTCGTAAAAATACATTATCGTTTAGTTATGGTGGTCGATTACACCACTTATTTTTTGTTTTTACTCGTGCTTTTATTATTAATATTAATGCAACCTTAACTGTTAAGTCGGGAGGTCGAAGAATTGTCATTCTACCCGGAAGGTGGTATATTTTTTTATTCCACTTTTCCTCCTTATTTATCCCTAAAATAATGAACAAATTGTACTTTTTATCATTTTGTATTTTAATATCAACTTATTTAAACAAAACAAATGAAATTTTATAACATAACATACAATTATAACAATTATAACCCGTGTACTAACTTGAGCAAAGTATTGAAAGTTTTGTAGGAGTTTGATTCGAGGGCCAATTGTCGGCTGTCATATTTTGATTGGTTTCATTAATCGCAAAACTGATTGTATAATAGTGAATCAGTGATGTGGTATACTAGAACCTACCACCACTCCAATAGCTCGCAGGTACTCATCGGGAGGTTAGTGACTGCCACCACGCCAGCTGGCTTACTGAATGGAAGGTGCATACCTGGAGCCTCGCTACCCCGGCTTCAATGTCCTTCCCGTAGGAGCGGATTCAAGATTTCGTAGATTGAAAAATATAGTACTTCCCGACCTAAGGGTTAAGATATCGTCATTGGTAGAGGTTTAGCATGACGTACCCCCACCCCCTCGCTCAGCACTTATTCGATACTCAAGTGGCCTGATCCCTCGAAAAGGTTGACGCCCCTGGTTTAAGGACAAATTATGTGTCAAATTCAAAATCTATTTTCAAGAGTAATTGTTTTATAGATACATTTCTATATGAAGGGTTATTTGAGCCAATGACATACTGAAAATTATATTATTTTATGACGAAAAATCTTGAGCCTCGTGTGTATCAGTGCTCTCTGTTCAACACTACTAAGACCTATTTTTCATCAGTTTTTATAAAAATATTTGTTTGCAACTTGCACACATAAAAATTTTATACTAAACAAAATTTTTTCAGTGCTAAAATGTATTAGTAGTTTATATTATTTCGGGGGGGGGGGGGTCAGAACATAAATAGAAATTGTATTTTTGCGAACATTTTGTTTTTTTTAATAATAAGAAGCTATCCAAAGAATATCGTATTTCGAAAGCAAGTTAAAAACAACACTTCTATTTTTTTGTAATTGTAAAAATGTAACTATTTCTGGTTTTCCGATTGGCACAAACGGCGTTTCGTACATTAGTTCCATTAACTTTGAGATCAAAATCGCACATGTATATCAACAGAGCTAAACTATTAGGTAATATGAATTTCTACGATGTAAGGCAAGAAACAATTAACAGAACACCATATGTGTTTAGGGACGTAAAATATGTCTTCATACAATTTAAATATAAAAACATGATACTATAGCAGACTCTTATAGCTCCTGTATCTAACTGGTGTAGTAGAAAATGTACATAGAATGGCCTTCTAGATCTCCAGACTTTATAGCTTGATTTTTGTGTAGCGATGGATTAGATGACGAAGTCACTAAAAATAAAGTAAGGAATCTAATGAAATTCTTTAGGAAATATTTCTACCTGATCTTGTTAAACATATTTAGCAAAAGTAATGAACTACCAGAACAGGGCCCTTTTGTTGACAAGTTTTTTGCTAATTAATAATGTTATTCTTATTACTTTTCTGTTTCTGAATAGATTGTATTTTGATTCTAAAGGTTGTTTAATTTGAGAAAATACGGTTTTCTGGACACAAAGTGATACTAGATATCCGAAAGTTGTCACAACGACTTTGCTTCAGTTCATGAAAGTTCCAAGTTAGTAATTCAACGATTGCAATCAGCATAATCCCGAAACTTCCAAAATAAATCAGGAATCCTTTTGAGATCGGATCCTAAATGCTAATTGCAAGTTAATGTGAGTTTCTTGGGAATAGTTTTCCCTGTCTATATATTATTCTGCAAGCTCCCTAGTCTTCAATTTAACCAACGTTACGGTTGTAGTTTGCTAGGATCCAACTCGTATTCGAGGGCAAACAGACAAGATTTACTATTGTTGTATAGACGTTTTAAATTGTTTGGGAAACAAAGACTGGAACGAGGTTAAAATGTCTATTCGCCCGACTTTTGATTGATCGGCACTTGACTTGCATCTCTTTCCACTCCTACAGCGAATTTTACAATTCGAATAGTATCTGTGAGAGAAAACGCTCCTGTCAATAGATTCTTTTTCAAATCCTTACTAGAAATTTATACTCACTGACAATGCGAAAGTAAAATACAAAGGATTTTCCCCGTAAATGAAGAAATACGTTTAAATCGCTGCTTCGTGGTTTGGACTCGGCAAAAACGCGAATTCACAAATGTTTGCGTTTGTAATGGAATGGAATAGCTGCTAAAGTGCAGAAAATATTTTAATTAAGGTTAAATGTGTGGAACTACGCCCTGCTTTAATTTGCTGGTTCTTACTAATTGGTGGGCAACCATAATTCTTAATATTGTAGGACGTACTTGCAATTAACGTCTATTAATGACATCTCTTAATAAATGTATTTGAATACTAGAAAACATAGCTATTATAACATGACCTTGTTTATTGGTGTCACAAGATACTGAAAAATGTACGTTCTTGTTTAGTATGCATGCTCAATTGGTTCATCACATTATTGTTCTGGAAATTTCCCTAATTACCTACTAAATAAACTTATTCATGTGCGCTGAATGGCATTTCGATTCAGACAAGATAAAGACATTACATGTTGACATACCTGTTACATAGGAGAAATACTGGAGGGTGCCGTAGCACAGTAAGGCGACGTTTAAGATGTTCGAAGGGTACAAATAAATATGTTTACATACAGATTACAGAATAACTAATATAAATACTTAGATTTATAAAAACATTAATTAATACAAACAATAGCGTAATCAGAATTTTTCTAAGAAGCACAAAGTAATATACCTAGTTGTGATATTCGAATTATTTAACCCCCTTCAAAAAAACCTATATTTATATATTTATTTATGTATTTGTTAACATGTGATGTACAGATCGACCAATTCAAGCCGCGAAATGCGTAAACGAAGAAGCGAGACAAAACATTGCAAAGTGAAATGAAAGATTGAGGCCACAGTGCTAGTACACTCGGCGATAGAAACTTTGTTTCGGTGCTGTGGTTGTACTTAAAATGCAACTCACAGACTACTACTGCTCCTGATTGTACCGATATTGCAAGCACGCAGTTCAAGGTGAGAATGAGCTCCATTTAAGCCACCTTGCTTTTGTGTTGTGTGCAATGCGCGACCAGGGTTTCAGCTATATTAGTCAAGCTGTATATAATTATAGATCAATTCAAGAATGAAACAATTTCCGTCCAACATCAGCATTCTTTACTGTTACTTCGATTTGGTAAAACAAGCCTTCCAAAAAACGCTGTCATCGCTTCATCGTCGGTTAATGGTTGTTCGACTGTAAAAGTCAGGCGGACAAGGAGGCGCAGATAAGATATAGTCAGACCAGTACAGATTTTTGTATTGAATTTTTTAAATGTGTCCCGTAAATTATCCGATGGCGGTCGACAATGCGCGATTGAGAAGTAAGTTCCTAGTATACTAAACGCTACGATTTTTTTTTCTAATTAATTTTTTCTCTCCTAACTGAATTGTGATTAAATTAAATTATGTTGTTGACAACCCGTACGGAAAATTTGCTTCTAATATATTTATATAGAGTGTTTCACAACTAGTGTAAAAAGCTTTGCCGTTTGGTTGCTGAGGTAAGTGTGAGTAATAAATGTCTAATAAAAATTAGTCCTATTTTCAGTTAGTAGGTAGGCTACACCACTACAGGGGATCAACATTTTAATGGCATGATTAATTTAAACCCTTAATATCAAGTGGCCGTTAGGAGACCAAAACAAAATACTAAAAACCAAATAAAAACATTTATGTCTAATAAAACCTTAAAATGTGCTCCTTGAGCATCAGTATCCCGGAACTTTTCTAAATTATCAAGTATCGCGAATTTGCGATCCTTTGGCGATACGATTTTGCTGGAATACTCTAGATAGTCAAAATAAATAGTTAATTCTAGTTCTCAAAACTTATAAACCCTTTTAGGTGCTAGGTAGGAATATTTTAATTACGTAAAAGGTAGAACCCTGAGGCTGCATGTTAAGCTGTTTATCCTTTCCACATTGAGAGGATTGCCAATAACCATACTCATTACTTTATTTTATTGCCAAGCTTCTTGAAATATTTCAATCTTTAACAAATGTCTTTTAATGGTTAATTCCCCAACGGAAGAGTATCGCTAAAGATATAACGATACTTTTTCAAGTATCGACTGTCGGTATCGCGATATTTTCTGAAAAAAGTATTGAGTATCGGTATCACGATACTTTTTTTGATGAAGTATAGGTGTCGTTATCGTGATACTCGAAAAAAGTATCGTTCCGGTTATTGCCGAAAAATAAAACCTGGGGGATATAAATCTGGAGATCTTGGAGGCCCTCCACATCTACTTTATTTATCAGGATAATGAAGATTAGCCATGCACCTATTTGCATTCCCTAATGTCACAGAGCACCATCATGCTGAGACCACTTGCCTTGAATATTAAATAGATCAGCTTTTAATATCTCTTGAAAGCAATTCTTCTTAAAAATCTGCGTATTGTATTGAAACGATCGTAAAGTTTCGATTTACTAAAATGTTTTCTTAAAGACACTTGATATTAATGTTGTGAATTAATAATGTCTTTAAAATTGTGTTCTCCTATAGTTTCGTAATTAATTACAATAGGACCTATGTTTACTAGACTTATTTACGTAAAATGACCTCCCCAAACAAATGGCAAATTGTTAGATTAGTCGTGAAACACCCTGTATATTAAAAGCGAACCATCTTAACTGCCGATTGACCCACGATATGTTTAGTTTTGATGATGGAGAACGCGGCCCACGAATATATTAAACAATATCAAATATTAGTGGCATTAGTTTAAACATTCGTATAATTATTTTATATGGTATTGAGGAAATTGTGTTAAAACCATCATCATAGTATTTATCCTTTAAAGTGTTTTATTTGATTTGTTATAAACAAATTCAAATTCATATGGGCACCAGGAAAGGGTATCGTTCTACTCTATTTATATACTAAACGCGAATCGTCTTACCTACAAAATATTTTAGTAGATTGGTAGATGATGCCAGGTACTTGACTTGACTATATGACCCATAAAACCAAATAATAACAAATATTAGCAAATATTGGAGATTTCTAGAATTACTGGAAGTCATTGAGTGATTGGAACAATACCTTAAATATAATTACGTTATTATTTTATATTTAAGTTTAAACACATATTCTATTTTTTCAAGTTCGGATAACTGTTTTGGATCTTATTCAGGAAAATCAAAATATTCTCTCTCTCCCTCCCTCTCTCATCCCCCCTCTCTCTCCTTCCCCTTTCTCGGTCTACCTCTAGTGCAATGTCGTATTATGACAGCAACCATGATGACGAACCTATTTTTATCTCGAGTGATATGAAAAAGCGTATACATATTTTGCACTATTACCACCTGTAAAGTACAAATTCTGATTTTTCTGAAATATCATTTTTTAAATTAAACCTCCCCCCCGAAAAGTATTCCGCAAAAATGGTATGCACTTTTCTTAACTAAAAGACTGGAATGTTGTACAAATGTTTAAATTCTCACTATAATAATCAAAATGATGTACTTGGTTACTTGAAATATGTTTTTACTACCTAAAATCTGAAACTTTGAGGGTTCCATTAAAGAAACTAATTAATGGAATGTAACAAGAAAAAAATACGGGTATTTCATTGAAAATCATGGTAGCGAACAATCTGTATGCTACTACAACAAAATCGATTTATTTTGACAACTAAACATTCATTTGGTAGGTTGATACTGAAATTTTTACGTAATTTGGTCTGGTAATAATAAAATATATTATTTTCGTCAAAAGTAATGTTCTAAACTACAATAATTTAAAATATAATGGAAAATCAGTTCCTTTAACGAAATTATCAAAGAAAGCGTGGAGCGTAGCCCACGGGTTTGACTAATTTATTTAATTCTACAATATATCCATCTTCCTACAGCTCTATCAAAAATATATTATGTGGGTTTAAAATTTATTATTACCACTTTGACCTTAAAAAATGCAATAATAAAATATTTGACCTACCTACTCCAGAGGGGTATTTTTATAACCATAAACATTTTAAATATAAACGAAAATTAGTTACACTGAAGAAACTACCAAAGAAAACGTGGGCCGTAGCCTACGGGTTTGGTTAGTTTATCTTATGATACAATATATGTATCTTCCTACAGCTCCTTTTGTGAGTTTAAAATTTATTATTACCACTTTGACCATAAAAAATTCAGTAATAAAATATTTGACCTACCTACTCCAGAGGAGTATTTTCAAAACCATAAACATTTTAAATATAAACAAAAATTAGTTACTCTGAAGAAACTACCAAAGAAAGCGTGGGCCGTAGCTTACGGGTTTGATTAGTTTATCTTATTCTACAATATATGTATCTTCCTACAGCTCTATCAAAAATATCTTTTCTGGGTTTAAAATATATTATTACCACGTTGAACTTAAAAAATGCAATAATAAAATATTTGACTTACCTACTGCAGAGGAGTATTTTTCTAACCATAAACATTTTAAGTATAAATGAAAATTAGTTACCCTGAAAAACTATCAAAGAAAGCGTGAGGCGTAGCCCACGGGTTGGCTGGTTTAATTCATTCTGCAATGAATGCATTGTTTCCGTTTACTTATGAAATTACGATTTAAAAAAAAGATAAAATTTAAACACTGGTGCATATGTACCGCTACACATAAAGGAAATATGATCACGTATCAAGATGATATATAGGGTGTCAAATAATTATTATGAAATTATTTTGTATTATATGCGCTGAATTTCATTTTGATATCTTAAATTTAAGAAAAATAAGATGATTATTGAACCGCATTAATACCCACCCAGTATAATAAACAGCAAACAAATTACTATAAATTGTACATATTTCATGAAGGTCTTTAGATATAGATGCCGGCTTTAATATGTTATTTAGATTGTTAACTTCTGTGTCTTGCTGTTTCTGTTCGTTGTATTTAGCATAACTTAGATACTGCAATTCAGATTCTTTCAGAAGGTATCCGCGCCCGGAAAAATCCGCAAATAAACTTGCAAATGCTGTTGTTTAGAGATCTAGGAGAAGCACATTTCTATTTCTCCAATAAGAGATTCCCGGAGGAATCGACCGCACTCCAATAATTTATAATTATGACCCTCCCGAGATCGTGCAGGATCGAGCGATCTTGTGTAAATTTCCACTTAATTATTATTGGCATTTTGCTTGACTTCCATTGCTTTCCCGGTTTGATTTTTATTGACTCGGAAACTGATACCGTTTCTTAAAGTTCGATTAGAACTGACTTGGAATCAAATAAATTGTAGTTGCGTAAGCCGGCTTTGCCGTTTCACTTTTCAAAGTTCTAAAGGTATATTCAGGTGATTCCGGAAGTTTTTCTAGTTTTATTCTAAGAATATATCTAGAAGTTTACAGACTTAGCTGTGTCACCTAAACCTTTGTTACTGTGACAAAAATGTGTTCGAGGAAGTATAGTATGACCTTAGTTGCTTGCCATAGGTTAAGTGAGGCATTTTGTGTTCTGACATTATCGTGTCGCCGATTTTATAACTTTCTGGCTATATTTGGATGGTAAAATATTGTCACAGACTACATAAATGCAGGTTAATTTAAGATTATGTGCTGTTTTTAGGTTTCCCCGTGGTTGTAATAAATTTTATGATCGACATGACCCAATTTATTCGTAATTTTCCTGCGCGACTGCAATGAAACTATTTTTTATTAAAGCACTTCGCCTAGACGTCGGGATAATAAGGCCGTTTTAAAATTAAGCAGTAATGTGTACAGATATAACGGTAGATATAATCAATAAAAGAACAGAAAAATGACTAGATAATAAAGGTAATATAAAAAATGAGAATAATATTTTTATTTAAAATTTTAAATGATAATGGATAATATTAAATTTCTCAGAATTTCCGAGAGAAATACTTTATAAATTATTATATGTTACTACTCAAACTGATTGTGATCGAAAATGGCAAGTTATTATAGTCATATTCGGTACATGACACTTCCTCCCCTTATAGTAATAACTAAACTACTCAAAAATGAATAAGGATATTGTAATATAAAGCATATATGTTTGTATTTGGCGGCTAGTGGTCATCAATTATTGATAATTAGATCTAGCGGTAATGTTTGATGTTAAAAAACAAAAAACAATCCAATCCAGTTGCAATTGTTTAACCGTATTAGTGTCAAGTCGAATTTGTGTGTTTGAATAATCTTTCCTGTCTTCTTAAGATCGTTTTTGTTCATTGTTTTTTATTCGTGTGTTACATTTGTGTTCTTAATAATAAACAACAATGCAGAGAAACCATTTAACAATAGAACAACGAAATTTAGCCGTTGCTATGCACCAAAGAGGAGATCGCCACGTCGATGTTGTTGATATGTTAGGAACCACGCAGAGCGTAATTTCACGTGCCCTTTCGCGCCTTAGAGAAACAAGTGCAACTGCAAGAAGGTCTGGAAGTGGATCTTTTCGCATCACAACACCTCGTAAGGATCGACTTCTGGTAATTAATGCAAGAATACACCCCTTTTCAATTACTCGAAGTCTACAGTAAGTGCTCCAGAATCTCACAGGAAATCGAGTCTCCGATCAAACTGAGAAATCGATTATTTGAGGTAGGACATACTTCATACCGTCCCTTGAGATGTCCTGCAAGAACTGTGGCTCAACAACGACACCGAGTTGAATGGTCAAGATGTAGGCTTCAAGAAGCGACATCGTGGGATGATATACGAGGATGGTGCGAAAGCTACGTGGCCTAACAAAGAAAACGCAAGTTTTTTCGACAAAAAACATTTTATTGTTCAATATAGTCTCCTGCTCGCTCAATACACTTATTCCAAGGTTATTCTAAATTAGCAATGCCTTCATTGTAGGTCGAGGAATCCAAGTCCTTGAAATAGCTATTTACAGGAGCGATTACCTCGGAATTAGACGAAAATCTCTTACCGCCGAGCCATTTTTTCAGGTTTGGAAACAGATGATAATCGCTGGGAGCCAAATCTGGGGAATAGGGCGAATGGGGCACTAATTCAAATCCCAATTAATGAACTTTGGCCATTGCAATCGCACACTTGTGGACAGGTGCGTTATCTTGATGGAAAAGCACTTTCTTCTTTACCAAACGAGACCGTTTCTCTTTGATTTTGTCGCTAAGTTGTTGCAACAAATTGGCATAATACTCGCCATTTATTGTTTTCCCTTTTCTAAGTAGTCGACCAAGATAATTCCATGAGAATCCCAAAATACGGTTGCCATAACCTTTCCTGCTGACAAAACCGTTTTTGCCTTCTTTGGTGGTGGAGAACTTTTGTGTGTCCATTGTTGGACTGTTCTTTGGTTTCGGAAGTATAATGGTGGACCCAGGTTTCATCGACGGTTATGAAACGGCGCACAAAATCTTTCAGGTTGTGGCGAAAACGTGCCAAAAGGTCGCGAGAAACACTCAAACGATTCAGCATTTGCTCCGGTGTGAGCAACCGCGGCACCCAACGCGTCTAGTATTTTTTCATTTCCAATTCTTCAGTTAAAATTCTGTACACACTGTCATTTGAGATACCCACTATATCTGTTATCTCGCGCACTTTTACTCGACGGTCATCCAATACGATACGGTGGACTTTTTCAATCATATCCGGGGCGGTAGCAGTTTTTGGACGTCCACTACGGGGTTCATCATTTGTGATCATATGACCACGCTTAAATTCGGCAACCCGGCGGATTCCAATAGTGTTGAATCCTGCTCTGCTTTGATTTCGGTTGGTGTTAAGCCTTTCAAATGAAAGCACTTTATCACTGCTCTCAACTCGGTTTTTTCCATTGTTTATAAAATCTCATGAGACGTTCAATTTGGCGTACTGTCAAAAACAGACTAATTGACTACTGTCATATTTAATCTAATAAAGGATAGTTCTACAGAATGGTAAAGAAGATTCCTCCGAATTCGCGCCATCTCTGTATTAGGCCACGTAGTTATCGAACAATCCTCGTACTGTTTGCGGACAAGTCCAGATATTGTCCCAGCAATGATAGCTGGCGTCAAAGAGTATATCATAGTGCCGCACATCATACCTTACCCCGAGATGAGGAAATAAACTATTTTGCTCTTCCTCCGCTATCTCCAGACCTCAACCCCATCGGTACTGTGGCATCAAATTCCACAAGAACATATTGATAATTGCATTGAGAGTATGCCAGTAAGGGACAGAGCAGTTATTACTGCCAGAGAAGGTGCCACGCAGTATTAGAATGTAATACATTTAAGTTAAGTGAAAGGAGACAATAACGATTTTCATTATAATATTGTTAAATTTCTTCATTAAACGTACTTTGGTTGTCGTTTTCATGTTTGTTGCTAAAAAGACGTTACATTTTGTTGTTTTATTTTTTATATTACAACTGTAATTGGTGTTGCCTTTAAGTGTCGTATTACATTGGAATATCTCTATTCATTTTTGAGTAGTTTATAATAGCGGGACGTACTTTACCATAATACAAATTTTGGGAATCTGTTTATGCATTTCTGATTCAATAAAACATTACATTGCATATTTTCAGAATAAAAGGGCTATAAAAAGCTATAATAAATATGACGGGTATAAAACTACATTTGACGTTTATGGTTAAAATAAAGCACTGGGGAAATGAAATTTACTGCAGAAGACGGTCAAAACCTACGAAATGAATAATGACAAAAGATTTTTTTAGTACAATACATCGCTAGACCAAGGGTCATTTTACGTCGCCTGATATGATTGGTTAGCCCTTAGCCATGCATGAAATTTTAGAAGATAGAAAGGTTTCGAAGAAGTCATTCAAATTATTGACAACTAACTATTCTGAAGATAGTGGTGCTTTCGTAAATAACTGAGACTAGGAACGCCTATAAATGATTAGTGTTATCCAAGAGCATATAATCATATGCTGTTTGGGGGTTTTCGTTCGTCGCACAATTGTGCATAAGGGCATTCGAGAAATTGCTCTGTTACAAGTAAAATAGAAAATGTATAATGGCTTATTCTCTCTCGCTTATTAAGCAAATTCGATGCACTCCTAGTTGGGAAGCAATTGTTGTAATTTATAATATTATTGATGTATTATTTAGGTGGAATGATTTTGAAGCCTAAAGTTAAAAAAAAATAGGAGTGACAACCATGTTGAAGATAATGCTCATAAAAGATGCATTTGATTTGTTGTAATATTTGAGCTCGTTTTTAAAGTTACATAATAAACGGCGTTTTGGATATATACCGGGCTTCCTAGGGATTTAACTGTAGGTCAAATGTATACAGATATTATATAGTTTCCACTGTGTACATCCTTGGTAAACTTCTACGCATTCAAGCTGTTGTTGGCTATTATTACTGTTATTTCGTAAAAAAGAGAATAATCCTTATCTTTAAAAATCAGCAGAAAATTAAACAATTATTTAAAATTTCGTGGTGTGTTGTTTTGATATTAGAATATCAACAAAATATGGGAATTCTTCTTTTTCTTCCAGCGGTTTATTCGCTCCGGTTGTTAGCTACCGTTGTAACAATTACTGCTTTTCTTAATAATTCTATTGAAGTTAATCAAAACCACTGTCTTAAATTTCTTACGAAGGAAACAATGACATGTTTGTAGGACAGTGAATAGGGTGACCATATTATAAGCTGAAGTCTTTTATTCTAATCCGAGACAGGGCAAACATAATTTTTTAGTATATAGCAAATATGTTAATGCATCTAGGTTCGAATCCTAGGCATCCGGCAATAAAAGTATTAAAATCTAATCCTACAACACGCCACAAACAACTCTTTAATCCGGTGTTAGTAATTTTGTGATCTAGATGCCTAAATATGCGCTGTATATCTTCCGTTCGTATACCACATTAAACTGTAGGTGTTCCATCATTCTTATTGCTGAGGAGAAGCTGTCCATAGGAATCAACATTGGTGACCAGCAGAGGAATAATAACAATTAAAAAATATAAATACACTCTTGTCAACTTACCGACTATAATAAGTAATAATTAAAAAAATTATATTTAGAAATTGATAGTCAATGTGGAGGTCGTGGGTTAGATGTAAGCGCGTTAGACTTCTACGCCGAAGGTCAGGAGTTCAATTCCCAGTACCGGAACATCGGATTTTTAGCGACCGTTCTCCCTCGTAAGGCAATTTCAAACCAGCGAGGTATTCTGCCTAGTACAGCTCCGGAGTAGAAGTGCACCTATATATTTCCCGTGGTTCGACATTTTAAATAAGTAACGGTAGTAAGAAAGTAAGAAAATATAATTTTGTATGTTAAAATCCCTGAAAACCATATACAACTAGTCTCAACTAAAACAGTCTACCCCGAATAACTTCTTAAATGATCAAATTTGAAAAAAATGCACGACAATAGTTCTAAGGAGGTTGCTTTTACCATGAAAGACGTTACTATTACCAGCCCCAAAATTAGTTTATTTGAAAGGTTTTCCTTTCTACAATCTGGCATTCTGAAGTTTTGGATTTGTATGGGAAATAATATACTTAAAAATGTATAAAAATTGTTCTTGTGTTTTTATTAAATGTTCAAAGTGGCCATCAACAACTTCCATACAATAGTCCAATCGATTTTCAAAGCAACAGTTTCGTATATTGTTAAAGATTTAGGGCGTTAATGAAGGACACTCCAAATTAATTTTGGCTCCCAATTCTTCCCGAGAATGTAGTTGAATAGCATAGATCTTAGTTTTTATGTGATATCACTGAAATAAATCTAGTGGGGTGAAATCAAGTGACCTGGCTGGCCATTAGACAGGACCTTAATCATTTGCAGAACAAAAACTTATCTTTTTAGTTACTTTAGTCTCATCTAAAATGTAAACTATTCAAATTTTTTGCTAGAAGTCACATTTGATAATTGCCGAGATTTCTAACTAACTAACTTTGTATTATTGTGTTATGTTTCTGTGATACATATTTTAATGTTTATTGTACAAAACATAATGGTGACCACTTTGAACATTTAATAAAATAACCACAACACTTCTTTGAAATTTTTTAATTTAACGTTTTGCTATCGCATCCGACGCCTGAAAATGCCATATCTCAAAAACGGATCGACAGAATTGCATACAATTATCAACCTATTATTATTACCCTTTCAAATGCAGTACCACTTGATACCCCATGTCAAATTTTTAGGTTAGTGGAAGTAATGGCTAGAGGGATGAAGTAGGGTAGATGACTTACATCGTAAAAGATGTCCCCCTTCAAACTATTGTTGATCTGTTTCGCTGATTTTTCCAAATGTTATCATTTAAAAAGTTATTCAAGGTGGACCATGTATAATTATTTTTGGTGTACTTGAAGTTCCTGACAATCCATAGTTAGGTTAAACATGTTTTTAAATATACTTAAAGACTTTTATTCAGCTCAAATTAAAAAGCCACTATTTGTAATGTTTAAATGTAAATAGGACTCACCCATTTACGAAAAATACAGTTTTATATCGAAAAATAAAGAATTGTCAGTAAGTGCTCTTCGATTTAGATATGTATATATATATATATATATATATATATATATATATATATATT
>JABXWE010040182.1:0-14553 GCA_014611495.1 Limonius californicus
GCCCAGCCGCCATTTTAAACGATAGAAAATTTAATCATGGGCTAAAAAATAATATTTAATTTCCCATTAAAGTACACCAAATATTGTGGTAAAATATCAAGTCGTTCAAAAATTAGTTGGGGGGGGGGTTACTTTATAGACACAGTGTATTTTAAACGTATTGATAAAAATTAAATATTCATTTTAAAATAGTTTGAAACAACTGAAATTATTGTTATGAATGTAGAGTTAACAAATTAAAATGGTTTTAAAAAAACTACTTGACGAGGTACTTCATCGAATAAATAAGATTTACACAGAACTTCTTTTATGAAAAATTAGATCTTGACTTTACAAAGATTGATTGAAGACGATGGCGTTGATTAATTTTCTTCCATTTCTGATTCCGAAGTGGAGTCATCTTCACCTATATTGATAATCAACGGTGCAATTTCTTCCATTAATGGTGCCTCCCGTTCGTACCATTTTTTAATTATATTTTCAGTGTGTCAAACACAATTGTCCCATATTGCAGGGGTACAGGATTTTAAAGCTTCAGATCACATGCTTAAAACTTGTTGGTCTCCATATCCATCTCTACCAATATGTTTGTCATAGTAATCTTTAGCTTTAGCCCAAATTTGCTCTATGGCGTTAAATTCGCAATAGTAGGGGGGTAATCCTAATACCTCGTGGCCATTAGTTCTCAGTAACTCATCTATCACATAGACTTTCTCGGTTTTATGAATTTTTACTAATCCTAATAATTCAATCTTCGACATATCATTACAGAATGGTATCTTTTTTCAAGTAACCAATTAATAATGTCTCCTTCTCTGGAACTTGTGGTTGGATCCTTGGACCGTGTTCCAGGCTCCTTATCAATGGCCCCAAGCGGGTCTGCTCGGTTTTGGAAAAACCTTCCCAAGGTAACTCGCCGATGTCTGCGTATCAATCGGACCAACTTGCGGAACGTAGAATTTTTCCATTGTGTTGAACCTTAATTACGGGATTTCCAGCCTAAACTTGCCTAAATTAATTCATATTAGAATTGAAGTTCAGGAAATTAAGACAGGACAAAATTTTTCTGTCAATAAAGAACTCACCAGTTGATGGCATACCACAACAAAAAAAGTCTTCTTGACCGGGATAAATTCTAAATTGGAAATTGAATTCCTGGAGTATTCTGCTTTCCTCAACCATAGGAAACAAACTCCTGTGTAGTGAACCCCAAATCGGAAAATGATTTCCAAATCGATAAACGATTTACCAAGAATTAGTTCACTATACACATATGCATCCGGCAAGAACACCAATACTAAAGTGTTTTATTTACGGAAACCGTCGTTAAAATGTCTTTCCCCCCCCCCCCAACTTTCGGAACTCCAATACGTGCTGTGCCGTTTGACGGAAGTGTAAACTTCGAAATGTAATAAATTCCTACAAATATGCGAACAACTAAATATGCAGTAAGGGTTGCCTTCAATTGGGCGCGGAAATCGTTACAACATGTCTGGATGTGGGTTGGCTGTCCTCTTTATTACCTATGCAATTTGTTTTAACTTGTATTTGAGAGCGCCATCTATCTAAAAATAGCTTAACTGTTGCGTCAATATTAAAGGTTCTGGTCATGAGTATTCTTCAAAATTGAGCAGTAAAACATACAAAAAACTTTATTATACTGTATATAGCTTTCATATCTGCAAATTGTGTTCCCTTGAATGCCAAGCAGAGAATGATAAATTAAAAGTTGGTTTCAAACTAAACAAGAAGTTTTGATCTTTCAATATATTTTTTCTCAAAAGGTGTGGGATTGCTACCACACAAAATTTCACATTACCTTAGTTAGAAGTTCTTTAAGTGTAAATTCGATAGGTACAACAATGATATCGAGTTGGGAAGCAGTTACTATGCTTAAAAACAAGAATATTTTTCTGTAGTGGCGCGATCTATTGGTTTTGTACTTTTGTACCCCTGAAGCCGTCTCTTAGCAAAATGAAGTAATTTGGTGCTTCATACATGCAACCCTTTAGAAAATTATAAATGTACCGTAAATAACGGCCGGATGTGTTTCAGAACTGTGGAGCCACGATACGCTTCTACTGCAGGAATGTTTGCAGCAGCCGCACTAATCACAGGTATATTCACCGGAGTTTTGTCTTCATTCATATGGCCCTGGTTCATAAATCATGTGGGCATCTAACAAAAGTGTCTAGTGTATGACACAGAAGCTTCTTTCCAAATACGATTCTAATAAACAATAATATATTACCATTAAATGCTATTAGTATAACAAATCAGGGAAGTTTCGTGTCATACATTAGTACAATCCTAAGAGAGACTGACATCATTAAATTGAAATTACATTGTTTTTATGTAATGTAGGTAAAAATATATAGATAAATTATCAAGAATGTTATATGAATATTGTTCTTCCACAGGAGAAGAAATTCAGTTTCATTTTTACTTATTTGTTCTGCATGTTTCAAACTCCAGCACGGCAGTTCTCATAAGGTTTTAAGTATGTATAACTGATGCGAACTATTTGTGCTGAGACAATTCACTGCCATTATTGACCAAAAAAGTATGTCCCTTTTTGTATGTAATTCAATTTAAACTTTGGATTGCTTGAAATAAAGCCTAATATTTTTGAAATTCATTTCCTAATGATTAAAACTCGAACAAATCTTAATTTACATTTAAAAATTTTACAAGTTTTTTGTTTACATTTCCATCACTCTAACTATTTTGTTTTGGCCAATATTGAAGTAAGCTAAAACATATTCTGAATATCAGAATAACATGTAGCTGTGAAAATCAGTAAGTGGCATTGTGTAATATGTATGAAAAATACAATAAGTAATCATGAAAAGATTTATATAAGCTTAGGATGTTGATCCGGTGTAGTTTTTACAATTGCTATCATTTTTTGCTGCACAAAACATTTAATTTAAGCGAATACGTATAATGTGTTGTAATAAGTTTTTAATGGTTAAGCAAGTATTTTACAAAAAAAAATGTGCTGTTTTATTTTAAAATATTTTTTTTTAAATTAATTATTACCTTAACTGCGCTCTCTCTTTTTAAAATGAAGCAAAGCATTTGCAAGAGTGATTTCAGAACTATCTGAATATTTAATCTTGGATGGAAATAGTCGGCTCCAGCTACAACAAAATTAATTTTACAAATATGCATGTACATTTTAGACACTAACATGTTCATTAGTAATAAGTATCAAGGCAGCTGTAGTAAGAAGTGTTTATTAGTTTTGTAAATAATTGAAAACCACAATTTAACGTTAATCTGCTTAAAGTAGTCCATATTAACATTTTAATTTTAAAATTATCGTCTGTGTTGTTGGTTTCTTATTCTGTTTACTGTTGATTGAGCAAACCATGTTTGTTCATTACGTTTATTTTACCCTCAATAACTACAAAATAACTAAAAGTACATATTATCAAAACACAACATAACCTCTCTTACTTTAATATCTGTACTACCAACCTAATTTTTATTTTAATGTAGTGTTACCAACAGAGAATTTAATTGCCTACATTCTACAACATGTGTTAGTATTCAGTTATGTATTAACTAACAATTATGCTACAACTTACTTATTACTCTATCTAGTGCCTCTGAAGGCTTTAACATGCCGATGGCCTTATGAGGGAGTTATAAAAAATGCACTATAACACATTTGTTTAATTCATTGTTAGATGTTAATTTTTAAAATAATTTTCAAGTGTTTTTACAGTTATTACAAGGAAACCTTTTACTTGTAAGGCAGTAAGGCTGATGCATTGAAATTTTGTCCATCGTTTTGCACCTCGGTTGCAAAATATATCTTATCTATTTTTATATGACTAATCAGAAATTAAGTAGGTAACAGACATGGTGGTGGTCGCCATAAGTATCACAGTGGTGTTTAACTAACCAGACTATGATATTGTATTAAAAGATGCACTTTGAATAGGCTAAGACTAAGCATTTGACTAATCATTCGTATTATAGGATAGCCTAATCCCTAGTCACTCTTTTGAGCAGTCATTGCAAGATAAGTTTAAATTTTGAAAAGAAATAAGCTCAAGGAAATGGCAGGGGATGTATAGTGGACATTTGTAGTCAACAACTTTAACAGAAGGAATTTTGTTCTGTTTGTGTGTAAAAAACAAAGCAAAAAGTAAGTGATTAACCCTGAAAAATATATACCTTTTCGCAATGCTTACACAGTTTGTATTTGTAGAACTAAAGTTCTTCTTGAACGTTGCTAATAAGGGTTGTTGGTCGCAATTATTTCATTTTAAATACTCGATTAAATCGCCATTTAAAAATTATCCTTAGAAAACGTCTTAGTCCTTTTTAAGGGCCCAAATTTGCTACAGTAATAAGTTATTACTGCAGCAAATTAGGATAATGTTATTACTAATAACAATCTTCTGCTCTCCAAGTTTCTGAATTGATTATTGTATTTGGTTATGTTCATAAGTAACAAGTAGCTTTTACAAGAAACAGTTACACCCACCATGCCACTCCAAGCAGATGCCAACTTCAATTAATATTACATACAAATTTCCATAAACTCTAACCTCACTTTTGTATGTGTTAATAATGATGAAAATAATGTCACAGAGACACCAAGTTACTTGTCAAAGGACTATGGCGTCATAAATTTGCACCATAAATTCTTTTTAAATCAACCAATTTTTTTCAAACAACCAAAACCGTTATTAATGTTGTCATTGGCATAAATTAAAAATATAGTCAACAACCCTGTTTTAACCATCTTCTTAAAAAAATTTAGAGAACGGTTTTGCAAGAATTGGGACCATACTAATGTACTGCAATTGAATGGTTAGGTACGTGTCTACAAACATATTTAGCATTAAAGCATTTGTAATATCACAAACATATATGAAAGGAGCATGAAACTAGGGTTTTCTTTAGAAAAACACCCACGTCATCTTAAAATTGTGTCGGATGTCCCTTGAACTTATCAAATTATATTGTGATCACCTAGGAGTCGAGCCTGAATTTTAAATGTGGTTAGGTTGATGTACAGGATGAAGCAACGCTTTCACATCAGTGAATGGTTTTGAAAGCTGAAACAACATACAACAGTATTTGAAGCAAACGTTAGTATGAAATTACCAGTAAGTTAATAACAACATTGAATGGTTGTTTAAAATTGTTTGCTCCTTCTTCACTTTTGGGCAATGCATTAGTCGAAAGTGTTGCATCAACTAGTATAGAAAAAATGGTTTAAATATTGAAAGACTTGTCCAAAAATAATTATCGAAGTATAGATTAAGAAAATGGACCATGGAAAGTAAAATAACTTTTAATTTTTGTTTTACTAGATGTTTTACTAATGATACTAGAAATTCTCAATTTTTTTATGTTTAGAGCAATTTTTTATGTAGGTGTTTCCTTATATTTATAATAGCAACTTGAATTTATACGTTAGCATTTACAGAAACATATCACTATTTTCAGTGGTTTTATGTAGGAGTGTTATATTACAATGTTTATGGAAATGATGAAGACTGACATTCTAATGCTTCTGTACAGACAGATTTCTAAGCAATCTTTGTATACTATAGGTAAATTACTGAGATCGTGCACGTACGTCATGGAATTCCATGAAAAAAAGTTTATTTTTGAGAATATGCAACCACACAAACATGTGCTAATCCGGTTACAATAAACTTGATTTTTAAAAGCAACTTAGGCTGTTTATTAATTGATGTATATCTTTATTATAGTTTACAGTAATCGTTCTTTATTACCTACATACAGTTTTTAAAACAGGCAAGAAATTACCTTAGTAGCAAAACAAAGCGTCGATGTATATCCACCATATATACACGGTGATTCTAAATATGTATGAAAAACTTTAACCACTTGTAGCTGAGGATATTTAACCCCTAAATCGCACAGTAATGTTTTTTATAATTCGCCACCATAACGGAGATGCAGAGCTTCAAAGTTTTTTTTTCATTAATTCACTAAAAGTGTAAACAACTTTGTTGTTTCTTGTCCGATTTTGATAAACTTCATTGTTTTGGAAAGCTAACAATCCAAGCTCAATTTCCAATCCAATCCAAAAAACATATGCAGTTGTGTGTGAAAAGCGTATGAAATCTGACCTAGAAGTCACAAATTTAGTATAATAATTTATAAATTAGGCGAATGCATTTAAATTGATATTTCTATTCGAAACTGTGTTAAATAATTCTTTGAATTTTAAATTTCTGGAAAAAATTGCAAAGATCTTATTTATAGAAAACATAATCCTAATTCAGAAGCTACAAAAAAAACTCATTAACGATCTCGTTTCCAAGCTATACCCTAATTTACATATTTTTATCTCCTTTTCACACTCGCACATTATTGGAAATTAAGCTTGAACTGTTAGCTTTCTAAAACAACAAAGTTTATTAAAATCTAAGAAGAAACAAAAAAGTTATATAAATTATAATGAATCAATGTAAAACAATTTGAAGTCTCATATCACCGTAATAGTACCTATTGTTAAAAAAAATATGACTAGATGATTTAGGGATTAAATAACCTCAGCTATACGTGGTAACGTTTTTCTCACATGTATAGAATCACCCTGTAAGTAAACACAGTCATGTCAATCTAAAAGAAGAAAAAAAAACCCTGCCTTGTGATTGATTTTTATTTCTTGCACAAAAATGAAAATAATAAAAATCACAACAGGGCTTTACAAATAAACATACTTTTACTGGGTAATTTAATAAAAAATAAACAGTTTTATACTTTTCAAAATTGGCTATAACAAGTATCCATAAAATGTGATTGATGACGTACAAGCACGGTCTCGGTAATTTGCCTATACAACAGCAATACAGTATAGGCTTTCTAAATCACATTTTTTTACTTTAGAGAATGTGTCGTTCATTTGTCCACCCTATTATAAAATTCAATATGCTCAGAAACTTTCTTCCTACTAAATCCTATCACGATATGCATATGCAATATATTAAATTATTATAAAACCCTGCACTGTATTCTACTACTGTAGAACTTTTATGATAGATACTCTTTGAATTGTTTTGGAAAGTGAAAAATTTGTGTTTTTGACAGGGCAAGGATCATACAACTTTTTGCAAACTGATTGCTACCAAATATTTAGAATGGCACTCGAGAAAGTTCGTATTGAATTGGTATTTCATTAAATTATAAATTTATTAAACTATTATTTTCCGTACACTAACATGTCACTCTAAAATAGTTAATTATAGCTCTCTGAGACTGTTATTTCGAAGCTAGCACTAGTGTTACTAATGAATATTATAACAAATTTACTTTAGTGAGCATAGGACAGTGGTTTATACAAAGATACAAACCAAACAGCTCAGCTCAAGCCGCGAAATACGTAAAGTAGCAAGCGAGACAAAACATGCCGAAGTGAGATGAAAGATGGATGCCACAGGCCTAAACTTCGTTTATTAAGCATTGAGTTAGAACGTCTACAAACGCACGTGTTTGACTCACCCGAGCGCGCGCTGTGATTGGTCTACGCCAGATAACGCTAATGCCTCATTACTTAAGAAGTAATTGACGCTCAAAACCTTTACTTTGCACTCGTACGGCGCGAACGTTAATTTAGAAACGCAAGGAATATTACGTAAATAGACATCCGGTAAATCAACGCACGTGTCAAGCGTTTGTTTATGTTCTAGCTCAATGCTCAACAAATGAAGTTTAGTATACTCGTTGATAGAAACTTTCTTTTGGTGCAGTTAAACTCATAGGCCATTTTCGGACTGTACCAACATTGCAAGCGCGGAGTTCAAGTTTAGCATTGTTCCATCCTACTTAAACCACCTTGCTTGTGCGCAATTTGCGACCAGGGTTTGAGCTATTTTGGTCAAGCTGTAAGTTAAATAAAATCCAAAAAAGAAAAAATCATTAATTTAAGCATTTAAAAACAAATCAACTTAAAGACAAACTGAAAGCAATAATTAACACTGATTGAACAATTATAACTGTGGACCTTCAACTAGCAAAAGTTTAACAAACAATAGTGCTAACTTTAAGATACATATCTGTCATATCTACACAATTTTTTTCGCCGTACCGCTGGGGAAAGTCATTTTGTTGAGAGTATTCCACTTTAATATCGGCTAAGCTTTCACTTTCAACTTAACTAAACAACAAGCAATTTTTTGAAGTTTTGAGAAATGCCGATATATTTTTTAAATTATACTTGGATGCTAAAGATTACATTGGATTTGCAAGGCATATTCATAAAAATTTTAGTTTCGGTTTAAATTTTTAACAAAAAAAGATTGAGAAGAATAACAAAATATTAAACCGACTTTCAATGGAAATTTAAGAAAGAAGTTGTGTCTCTTAAGAACTACTAACTAATTAGTTTGTTTTAAAAAAAAGTACAACCTTTAATATGAACTAACCACTATTTTATTATAACATTTGTGCCTTCAAAGGTAGCGATTTAACAAGGATGGTAGACCATCCTTGGCGATTCAGGACATCCTTCGTCTTCAAAGCAATTCAATGTTTATCCGAAACATAAATTATTGTTACTGTATATGTATTCAATGAATTATTCCTAGAATAAGCGAGTCCTTTTTAAGGCTACAGTTGTCTTTGTATTTACATTCATTGTATAAAATGGCCGAGGCTAAGTGGCAGAATTTCTAACGTGCTGTTTTGCCCTGACGTATGGTATAAATCAATACTTTTATTAAGTATGTTGTGTAGACTGTAGAGGTTCGTGATTTACAATGTGTTAGTGATTTTTGCATCCTTTGAGGTTGATTTTTTAATATTAGATGTGTTTTCTGTTAAGTTTACACTGCCTATGGCTATAGGTTATCAAAAACACAAAATGCAAGCAACCATGTTCGATAAATGTGAAAAAGACCAGTTATGTAATATATGACTAAGAAATATTAACTTATATACTACAACATGTTTTTTTTAATAAAACTTGTCCCGACCTGATCCTATATTCGGGGGTGAAAGTAGAAAAAACGTCTTGCCGGAAGGGAATCGGTGGGCGCTTAAAAAAGACGGAACACAAAAAGTTTGTGACGTGGACGTTGGTGCCGTGTGCAACGGACGAGTGTTGACCGTGCTTCTACCTATAGCCGCCCGCTATCCATCGTTGGACGGGTATATAAGAAGCACAAATTTCCGGTAAAAAATCATTTTGTGTTAATTTTATTTTCTAGTAGTATGTTTAGAAAAAAAAACTATTATTAACTACTGAGCAATATCAAACATGATTTTACCAGTATACGGGATATCCAAAAAAAGACGGCAAAACTTCTGACTCTCATGTTAAAAAAATAAATTGGAGCATTTTTAATTTTGGGAAATTTATATAGCAATGTTTTAGCTTCCTATTTATACGATTAAATTGTGTTCCGTTTTCTACGTCAAATGCCACAGAAAACTTTCAGCATTAAAACATATACCTATTTTTTTTTAAATTTATTCGATCTTGTGTATAGCAATTATGCAATTACCAGTATCATAAATAACATCTCAGGTAACTTTTTTACACAATTGGACGAGAAATAATTGCAGAACAATCTACAATAGCAATTTCCACAGAGAAATGTAAAAATTGTAACTCCACCTTGTAGTCTCCACTTGGAATAAATGGAGGAAAATTTTTCGGATCTTGCTGGCAGTTGCCCTTGTTTTGTGAAGTTTTCTCTAAAATCAACGCAATATCTTACTGATGTTAATATTTGCAAAAACGAGACCATTTATTAAATGATTAAACTAAGTCCACTGCTAAAGTATTTAAAAATAATTGAAACACTATATTAAAAATTATTTGATTATTTCCGTAGAAGATTTGATAAGTTCGAAAGCATACCTTCATTATTGGGCATTCAGTGAAATTATCACAGTTCTTGAATGAACCTACACCAACACTATTCGCAGCTAAAGCTTTACATGCTTCGAAGGCAAAGCGTATTGGAAACATACGATACTCGTTACTCATAAATAAAGAGCGGATTATATGCAAAGCGGGTCTAGGTCAAAATCACTCCGAAATAATCACTCCGGCGAAACCCACTCCGGTCAAAATCACTCCAACAAGAACCACTCCAAGCAATAATCACTCCAAACGAAAACCCCTCCGACAAAAATCACTTTAGTAAAAATCACTCCTGTAAATAATCACTCCTGTTAACAATCAATTAATTTATTATAATATAAAAATATTAAGGGTTGTTGTGAATCTGTTTTTCTTCAGAATTACAGGTATACACTTAAGATTCGAAGATACTTAAATAATTTGTGATAAGTAACCTAACAATTTTGTTCGCAGTTCAGTACGGGATTAACGATCCTGTTTGGTATTTAAGTATCTACCTGATAATATTTTGTTGTTGTGTTATGTTTCATAACATAACATAAAATTAAACGCTTAGCATGTAGCTATTACATATATGCATTAATTTTTTTATTATAAATAAATTCACCCCTGATTATTCTTAATATTATTTTGTAGATTGCAATAATAAATATGTATGAGCACCAATTTTTTTGCTTGATTTATTATGCGAGTGATTGTTCACAGGAGTGATTATTTACAAGAGTGATTTTTACTAAAGTGTTTTTTGTCGGAGGGGTTTTCGTTTGGAGTGATTATTGCTTGGAGTGATTTTGACCGGAGTGGTTTTCACCGGAGTGATTATTTCGGAGTGATTATAGCCGGATACCATGCAAAGCGCATGTATTTTAATTTCGGCATATCTTTGACTATAGTCAATTATGACTGCCACTATAGTATGCGGTCTATCGTCACGTTTCTACTGTAGTATGCGGTCTACTACACCTAACGTTGACAGCTATCAATATTTTGTTTCCTGTGACAGAAAACGGCAGATGGTAGGCAATAATCCAACGGGAAGCAGAGTTGGGATCAGCTATTCATTCCGACAAGTGGCCAGCATACGGAAATTTGAATCAACTCGGTTACCAACATCACACCGTGAACCATCAGCAGAATTATATAGATCCGGTGACAGGAGGTAAGAAACGTCAATCAGTAAATGAAAAGCTATGGAGAAGAAATACGATCACTCAAGGAGCAACTGATAAAAAAAGAAGTAGAATGGGAATAAGAAAAAAAAGAACTAGGGAAATGGTCGTAGGAACCGATATAAAAGAAGTTTTCAAAGTGGGAAAGCAAGAACAGAAGATCACCGTAGTAAAATTCAAAACATTCGAACAAAAAATTGAAATATTGAAGTAGAAATACAAACTGGGGCAAAAGAAAATTTACATTGATAATGACCTAACTACAGAGGAACAAAAGGTGCAAGCTGCAATAAGGAAAGTAGTAAGGGAGGAGAGGAATAATGGCAAGAATACCAAAGTGGGCTACCGGAAAATGGTCGTGGACGGAGTCAATTATGAATGGTCGGAAGAAAAAGGAGGAAGCTTAAAATAAATATCAAAAAACTAAAATTAAAGAGAAAGGAAGGAGCAATGGCAACGAAGACAGGCATGGAAACGAACTTGATTCTGGAAAATGGAAAGGAAAATAAGCAAAATCAAAACCAAAAATTAATTTTAGCTAGTTGGAACGTAAGAGGCTTAAACAGTGAAGGAGCCGTGAAACAATTGGTAAAGGAACTAAGGGGATATAAAATAGATCTCATTGCTGTACAGGAAACAAATATAAAAGGGACGGATCTGAAGGAAATAGAGGAGTACACCTTCCTAAACAGTGGCGGAACACAAAACAGGCTAGGGAACGGATTCCTAATAAAAAAATCGCTAAGGAAGCATTTGATAGAATTTAAAGCTATTAGTGACAGATTATGTTATCTAAGACTGAAAGGTAGATATCGAAAGATCAGCATAATCAGTGTACATGCACCAATAGAAGACGAGGAAAAGGAGAAATACTATGAAGCGCTGAGTGAAGAATATGAGAAGATACCGAAGTACGATATAAAAATAATAGCGGGAGATTTTAATGCCAAGTTAGGGCGAGTAGAGAGGAACCAACCAATGGTCGGTATCTAAAGCACAAAGACATCCATAAGGGAACGTGGAGAAGTCCCGATGGCAGAACGACAAACCAGATTGACCATGTGCTCATCGAGGAAAGGCACGTTGACTGTGTGGATGACGTTAAGAGCTGCAGAGGAGCTGACATAGGATCGGACCACTTCCTAATTCGTATTAAATTTACATTGCAACTACCAAAAACAGAAGGAAAGAAGACAGCAAAAGCAGAACAGAAAAGATGGGACAGGGAGGCGCTAAAAGATGAAGAACGAAGAGTACAATTTAGCCAAGAAATGGACAAGCAGGTGAGCGGCAACAAAGAATCCACAGAACATAGAAGCGGACTGGCAAATAGTAAAAGAGGCAATAACACAGACCGCTAACAAAAATCTGAAGCGATAAAGAATGTGAGGAAATTCTGGAAGAAAGAAAAAAAGCTAGAACAAAGATGCTAGTGAATGAGACACCCGAATATCAAGAAAAATACAAGGAAGTAAGAAGAAGAGCAAAAATGTATAGAAATAAGAAATGAGAATACCAAATGAAAATGCTGGAAGAGATTGAAGAAGCAAATAACAGACAGCACACAAAAACCTTCTATAAAAGCATCGGATTAGTGGAGAAAGGGTACCAAACAAAGATAGCGCTGTGCCGAGATCAAGAAGGGAATATAGTGGGAGATGAAAGTAAGGTAGTGCAAAGGTGGCACCAATACTATGAACACTTACTTACAGGCACGGAACAAGAGCAAACAAAAAACGAACAAGAAGAAGGTGTCCCACAGAATGAGGAAAAGTGCCCACCACCAACGAAGGGGGAAATCGAAGGGGTCATAAAAAAAATGAAGAACAACAAGAGTAGCGGCAGCGACGGTATCTGCAGTGGCGGCTTGTACTAAAGGGCACAAGGGCACGTGCCCACCCAACCACCAAGATAAACTCAGAAAGAAATTCGCATGTAATTCAGTGCATTATTTTAATTTCATTATTTTAACGATGGTATCAAATTTTCCTTCCGCACCAAAGGCGCGGCTAACACGCTCAAAACTATGTTCCGGGGAACGCTCTGATTTGTACCTATTTAGAGGATGATTCGGTTGCCTATCGGTTATCTTCGCTATACGCGATATACCAGGCGAATGGGGCACCGAGCACCTTGTTCCCGTTTGCAGTCAACGTTTGAATTTGCACTTTGGAGCGCTGTTTTCGCGCAATCGCGCGCTTGAATTCAAAGACGAAAGTGACGTTTTTTCAATGATGGAAGTTAATTGTGTGCAAAAAGATCGACTGAACGCATTGGCGGTCCTATAAGTAAATAGAAAAGAAGTTCGTCCAGTCAATCCCGGATTTTGACAGCAAAGTCATAGACGTCTTTTCCAGCATGAAAAATGGGAGAATGGATTTTATGTACAAAAAATAGGTAAGTTTTTTCTTGCGCCCACCCTCTTTCTTAACTCACGAGCCGCTACTGGGTATCTGTGCGGAGTTAATAAAATACGGGGCAAACAAGTTAACAAGAAGAATTTTAAAACTAATAGAGAAAATATGGACAAGCAAAAGTATGCCGGCCGAATGGTATGAAGCTATAATAAGTCCAATTTACAAGAAGGGGGACCGTTTGGCTTGTGAAAATTACAGACCTATATCAGTTTTGAATATAATTTATAAAATACTAGCAACACTAATAAACAAACGACGTAAGGACAAAGCGGAAGAAGAAATAGGCGAGTGCCAGTGCGGATTCCGGAACAACAGATCAATGGCAGACCAAATTCACACGATACGACGGGCGCAAGAAAAATGTATGAAAAAGGGGATTGCACTACACATACTATTCATCGATTTTAAACAGGCTTATGATTCTGTAAGTAGAACTAAGATGCTACAAGCGCTGAAAGAATTAAATCTCCCCGAAGAATTAATTGAACTAATGAAAATGACATTAGCTGGCACTACAAACCAGGTGAAAATCCAAGGTACATTATCTGAAAAATTTACAACAAAAATGGACTGAGACAAGGAGACCCAATCTCTGCAACGCTGTTTAACCTAGTCTTGGAGGTAACAATAAGGAAAAGCGGTATCAAACGAAACAGCAGTATACTCAGGAATGCTTATCAGTTGGTGGCGTATGCAGATGATGTAGCGATTGTGACTCGGGTCCAAGAAGAGCTTAAATCTTTAGTTAAAAAATTACAGTTAGAAGCAGCAAAATACGGGCTAACAATAAATGAAAGTAAAACTAAATACTTAGTAGGTGAGGTGTGTAACCGGCAGGAAACTAAGCAGCTAAAAATTAAAGGTGACGCCAACAGTAAAAGTTTTACCTTTGAACGAGTAGAATCGGTGACATATCTAGGAACAGAAGTAGCAGGTGATGGGGACCTAACAAATGAAATAGAAAGAAGAATAATCAGTGGCTTAAAGAGTGCGGGAGCCCTAAGTAAAGTGCTAAGGTCAAAAAATATTTCCCGCGCAACCAAAGTGAAAGTGTACAAAACGATTATAAGGCCTGTAGTGACTTTCGGGGGGGGGGGGG
>JABXWE010040184.1:0-17524 GCA_014611495.1 Limonius californicus
TCGACTCCAACTTTTCTCGCCATCCGTATGCTCGCCGTCCATTTGCTCGACAGCCAACTTTCCTCGCCATCCGTTTGCTCGCCGTCCATTTACTCGCCAGCCAACTTTTCTCGCCATCCGTTAGCTCGCCGTTCATTTGCTCGACAGCCAACTTTTCTCGCCATCCGTTCGCTCGACATCCATTTGCTGGACACTAACTTTTCTCGTCATCCGTTTGCTCGACGTCCATTTGCTCGGCGTCCATTTGCTCGACAGCCAACTTTTCTCGCACTCCGTTTGCTCGACAACCAACGGTTCTCGCCATCCGTTTGCTCGCCGTCCATTTACTCGACAGCCAATTCATCGCGCACTGCTTACTACGTGCTAAGTATAGCTAAATATAACTGCAGCAACACAGAGAACCAGCGTTTTGTTTTTGTTAGGCACTTTCATTTGTATAATAATTTAATACTTCTTTTGATTCATAAGTAAATACTTTACTTTTATTTTCAGATAACAAAGGTATAAAGGAGTATTCATTATTTTAAAAAATAGATTGAGAATTTAAAGAAATATTCGTTTATACACCAAGAATCAAAATAACTTGTTTTTACAAAATGTGTATTTACGCTTGTGTGGTCATGAGTACCGTTGAAACGGCTGACCCATTTTCAAATTAGAGGTTTATTAAAAATTGGAACTGAAAACGGAAATTGGACATGTTTTATAATTTATTCCATACAACTGCAATAAAGGGGTAATTTTCTAAATCAAGTAACAACAATCGTTTTCATGGCTAACTTATAACGAAATTTTCTTAATCATGGTGGGTTTTTAAATATCTACAAAGTACGATTACGTACAACGTCTTCAAAGTGTATACCTATGTATATACATGCTGAAGCTATTTAGACCTCTAATTCAAGATATTTGAGTTTAACATAAAACTTCTATTACTTCAATTATACAGGCTATGGTATCATAAATATAATAAAAATCAACGATGTTTATTTGAAATCTTTATTTAACGATTTTAATTCCAGGCGGCTAGAGCTAAATGTAGTTAAAATTTTTTTTTATTGCTTTATTACTATTTACAATCAGTATAATATTTACAATACTATGAGTAAATTTATTTGTTTGTACAGGGGTTAGGATATAAGGGAGCTGATAATCCAGTGATAGTCAGCTCTGTTATCTCTTAAACATTTGTTATATGGTGAATGGCGATTTCAAATGAACCTAAACGGCAGGTCTAAAGTTTTATATCTGTTTAGTCTATGCGTATCGTTACTGTTGTCTAAGAGGTTCAAGGCGAGCACATTTGGATGCACTTCTAATTTATTTATGTATTTAGCACTACACTTACTCACTTCGTCTTTCACTGAGGCCACTTTTAGATCATCACGGATTTCACTGTTTGGTATAAACCATGGTGCGTTTGTTATAGTTCGCAGGACTTTTGATTGGAATCTTTCCAAAATTTCAATATTTGAGATTGAGGCAGACCCCCACAGCTCTATGCCGTAAGACCAGATGGGCTTCAACGCTACTTTATACACGAGTAATTTATTGTTGAGGGAAAGTGTTGTGTTGCGTCCCAATAGCCAGTAGTGTTTTCTCAGTTTGTGTCCTAGTTGCTTTCTTTTGTTGAGGATATGGGTTTTCCATGTCAACCCTTTGTCGAGGTGTATTCCTAGCTATTTTACATTGTCGGCCTGAGGTAGGTTGCGTCCGTTAAAATGGACATGGGGTGCTACTCCTCTACACTTTGTGAAGGTCACGTGTACGGACTTGGTTTCGTTGATTTTTATGCGCCATATTCGGGTCCATTGCTGTATTTGATCTAAATTGTGTTGGAGCATCCTCGCAGCGGAGTTTGGATCTTTGTGGTTTGCAAGTATAACTTTGTCGTCCGCAAATGTTGCCGTGCGTGTTTGCTCATTTGTAGGCAGATCCGATGTGAACAACAAATACAACGTTGGTCCCAAGACGCTTCCCTGCGGTACACCTGCTTTTATAGGGTACAAATGGGTCACTTCTTGGCCGTATTTGATTCTAAAATATCTTTCCTGTAGATATGATTCTATGATGATGTATAGCACATGGGGGAGGACTTTTTTAAGTTTGAACAGGAGTCCTTCATGCCAAACCTTATCAAAGGCTTGGCTCACATCGAGGAATGCCGCTGCGCAATACCCTTTTTCTTCGAATGTCTGGTTGATAACCTCAGTTACGCGGTGGACTTGTTCAATCGTGCCGTGGCCTTTTCTGAAGCCGAACTGGTGTTCGGGGATCAAATTATTTTCATCGATAACAGTTGTAAGTCTCTTTAGGATCAGTTTCTCTAGGAGCTTGCTTAGTATTGGCAGCAGACTAATGGGCCTGTAAGATGTTACATCATTTGGTGGTTTGCCCGGCTTTGGTATGAGAATGATTTCTGCTGCCTTCCATTGGGCTGGAAAGTAACCTACACGTAAGACTGAGTTAAATATAATCGTGAGTAGTACTAATCCTCTTCTCGGTAGCTCTTTGATCAGGCGTCCGTGATAAGGTCGTAACCCGGTGATTTGTTGGGGTTTAAGTCGTTCCTAATCATATCACTTACTTCCTTCACTGTGGCTAGTTTTGGTAGCGGCGACATTTGGTACGGGGCTTCTAGGACATTTTCTATTTCCGCTTCTTCTGCTGGCAAGTTTTGTGGAGGTAGTGGCTGGAAAACTTTTTCCAGGTGTAGACCAAAAGTAGTTGCCTTTTCGCGCTGACTGTGGTGCTAATGGTTGCTATTACCGGCGTATGGTCAGAGTATAGATCCAAACTTGATTTAATGGCAAGGTATCCTGCGGCAATTCCCTTTGTTACAAAGAAATCTAACAAGTCTGGAATTTTTCCTGGATCTGAAGGCCAATAGGTTGGGGAGTATGTCGATAAGTGGCCAAGATGAAGTTCCTGCATAATTTGACAGAGTAGTCTACCTCTACCAGGGGCTGTTAATCGTGATCCCCATAGTGTATTCTTGGCATTGAAGTCGCCACCAGCCATGAATCTGTGGCCAAGGGAGTTTATGTATTCTATAGTTCCTTCCCTATTTGGCCGATAGTTTGGTGGACAATATGCTGAGGAGATCGTTAGGGGGCCATGCCAATCTTCAATGATGATGCTTGTGGCTTGTAAGTACTCCTGTTCAAACTTTTGTATTTCGTGATGTTTGATATTGTTTCTTATTAGTATTGCAGTGCCTCCTCTGGCTCTTCTGCCGGCGTCCGGATGGGGGGTCTGATATAGTATAAAATTTCTAATACTGAAGTGTGAACTGATAGTGAAATGCATTTCTGTTATAAGCATTATGTCAATTTTATTATGAATTATGAAGGTTTCTACTTCTTGCCTATGAGAGGCTAGACCATTGGCGTTCCATAGGGCTATTTTATATATTTGCGCCATGAATACGTTTTTGTTGCAAGAGTTCGGTTAGTGAATCGATTTTGTCGTTGAGCCTTTTTATTTCTGTAGACAATTGGTTGATTGTTTGTTGTTGACTGGTTACTATATTCTGCAGGAATACAAGGATGTTGTCTGAATTCTGTGTTTGTGTTTGTAGTGGTGCCGGGTTGCATGGAATATAAGGAGCTTTACATAAGTTCCCCCCCCCATAACTGATTGTGATAGCTTTGGTTGAGAAGACTGTTGCTGGGATAGGTTGGGAGCTAGCAGTGTGTTTTGGGGTTGGGGCTGTGCGTTTGAGCCGTTACCTGGTGGCTGGCTTCCTTGTTTTTGTTGTCGCCATTTTTGAGTCTGGTGTTGTTGTTGCAACATTTGTGTAACCGAACCGTTTGATGACGGGAATCTCCTATTTACTATCTCCAGGTAGACACTACATATTTTGGCGTTTGCTGGGTGAGCGCTTCCACATAAGGCGCATTTTGGGTCCCGCCCGTCACCCTTTTTTTTGTACAGGTTTTGTAGTTGTGGCTCTCGGCGCATTTGTAACAGCGATATGGCCTTGTGCAGTTTTTCCCAGTATGCCCGTAACACCAGCATCTTGTACACTGGGTTAATTTTGATTTTTTAATCGGTTCTTCAAATTTGACTACCGCATTTAGCAGGCGATCTATCTTGAATATTTCTGCATTGTTGGGTTTTTTAAGAGATCTATGAAGAATAGATTTCTTGGTATTGCTTTATCCTTCAACCACAATGACACGACTTCTGGTTGTTCAACTGAAAGTTGCCCATTCGTCTACTTTTGGTTGAACGACAGGGTAGTTTCAACTGCAGTTGATAGTGTAAACCTGTTTTCGCCACACTAAAAACGCACGTACATATCGAAAATAAAGGTTAGGTTTGTGTTGCAAGCTATAAACTGGTTTAACAATGTCCAAAATTACATGGTCTACCGAAAAATTAAAACAATTTAGAGATTTATATGAACACCATGCATGTTTGTGGAACACTTCGAGCAATTCCTATAAAAATTGCAATCTTAAGAAAACAGCCATAGACGAAATGAATTGCGAAAGATTAACGGCGGAAATCGTGAAAGAATCAATTCGGACAATTTATCGCCGAGAATTAAATAAAATATTGCAATCCCACACAAGTGGAAGTGGAACTAACGACATATATGAACCGAAACTGAGTTGGTTTCAAAGGGTGGACACGTTTCTTCGACCGGTGACAGTGTCACGAAGTAGTACGTCAAATTTGGTAAGTAACTACTAATTAGAAACAATATTTTATTCCCAAACCTTACATATGATTACACAAAAAATATAATATTTCAGTAACTTAAACTACACTATAACTTCTAAACACAAAACATAAATTAAAATTTTTGGCCAATCATTCTGTCTTGCCAAGAAACTGCTCCTACTCCTGAAAAATATTCTGCATAGGCGTCACGAATTTCTGATGCTTTTTTGGACTGATTGTTGCTCCCAATTCTACTTGTAATATCAATCATCCCAATGGTTTTATGCTCATTACGCCAAGACCCTTCAATAATTTGCCCATCCTCCAAATGTTCATTATCTACGGACGCATAAGGTAAGTAACGACGGCGACTTCCCATAAAGATCCAGAAGAAAATGAGTTTGATATATTCGGCAAATCTGTAGCAACACAGTTAAAAACATTTCCACTTCTTGCAGCCGTAAAGTGCCAGCAGAAAATTCAAGATGTGTTGTCTACCGAAAGAATTAACCTTCTTCGATTAAAATCACAGACCAACAAAGCAGGGAGTAATAATGGTGACATTTCTCGTCCGTCCACATCATTTTCACACAATATTTACGTATCAACAAATTTAGAACATGAGGAATTTGCACCACAATATCTCAGACTATCAATCTGAAGCCTTCCCTACCCCTACATACGAAAGAGGAAGACATTCTTCAAACCACATAACAGACATTTTGGGTGCAGCTTTTGCTGTTATACAAGAAGATGATATTTGATATTGAGTTTTTCTTTGCTTATTAGAATTATGTATTATTTGTATAAAATAAAGTTTTCTTGCCTTAATAGATTCTTGTAGCACTTAGTATATTGTACGCAATACATCTGGAAGAAATTTAGATATAGTTGTTTTTGGAACTCTATAAAACGCAGCCAACGAATTGAAACTATCTTCTTTAGCTAAAAATCGCAGTGTTATTTGTAGTTTTATGTAAGCTGGTAAAGACTCTCGTAACTTTGTATTTAGCTTTGAAATTAAAGGCTCGATTTTCTCTAGCAAAATATTAAAATGTTGTTCTGTCATCCTTAAATGGTTTCTATACATCTCTGCATCTTCTAAAGGTAGTTCTTGTATTATTGTTTCTGAAGCTCCAAGATGTCGTCTTTCGCACCCAGTTTTTAATCCACCAACGTCGTTTTCTTCTGTTCATTTTTCGCATAAACATTTCTTTTAATTCATTCAACAAACATACTGCAATATTTGAAGTTGCTCGTCTAATTTCTTTAATACGCCTTACTTCAGCCATCTTGAACAACTAAAATGTTGAACGATTAAACCATTAATGTAAACCTTTTTAGTTGAGCAACTTGTGTCGCCCGACTTGGTTGCCCGACCGAAAGTCGCCTAATGTAAACGCCGCTTTAGCGAAGCAATAAGCTCTCTCGGTTTACGAATAAGTGCGGTCAATTTTCGAGGTTATATTTCCCTCAACCACTCGAAAAACTCGCAAAAACTAACACTTAAGTGAATAAAGAAGGTACACGGGTTTGTTCTGAACAATTTCTTATACAGTAAATGAGGAAAATTCGATCAAAAATCAAGTAAAAATTTTAAACTATATGTCACATAACACGCAAAACAAGAATACTGTTTCGGAGCGACATGTGAATATAAAATAGCAGGGTGCGAACGTGAAGGAAACAAAATCCGTAGTTTTTAGGTAGTTTCGTATTCTACATGGAAACTGTAAAATATTAAAAATCAAAATTGAAACTGTTAGAACTGCGTTACATGATCTTACTAATAAATATTTCTCATTGTGTCTCATAATATGTCCAGGATATTCAAGTTATCGTATTTTAGTTCATCCATTCATCATCAATGTGTATTTCGATATCAACCTTAATCTAATAGTTTTAAGTTAAACTAATGCATGATCAATATTATTGCAGTCCTTTGTCAATTGCAAACACCCAAAAATTATAGTCACTGTATAAATGTACTAAACAAATAATATGTATTGCAATTTTAAGTTTTCTTGTGAGTTTGTAAACTATATGCAGGCAGTGCTCCTAAAATTAAATACAATATTTTCTACTTTGTGATCTTGTAAGTAATATACAAGGACAATGAAGATATACACGTAAATGGTGTTACCTTTTCTTCGTCTACTTCTTTTTCTTAGTCTTTAATGAGCTTTTGTCGTCCGTCTTTGGATATAGGCCTCCTGTATCATTTTCCATTGTTCTCTATTTTGTCGCAGCTGTATCTCTTTTAGGCCTGTAATTTTTTTTTAATCTTCAATCCATCTCGCGTTTCTTTTAGCTCGCCCATGACCTCTATTTTATGATCTCTTTGGTTCACTTTTCTTCAACCGTTCTAGCAATTAATACTGCCCAATTTCACTTCTGCCTTGATATTTTAGTTGCAACGTCTTGCGCACCTGTCTCCCTTATCTATGTGTATCTTTTCTTGTGGCATAATATTGTACCCAACATTATTCACTCCGGCCCTCTTTGGGCTATTCTAACTTTATTTACTACTGTTCTTGTTAAGGGCCACGACTCTGTGACATACGCCACAACTGGTATAATGCACTGATTGTAAACTTGGGCAGTTCGGTAGTTTTCAAACTTTTTTGTAAACACATAGCTTAAACCTTCAGAAAGCACTCCATTCTTCTGTTAAGCGTTGCTGTCTGATTTCAATTCTCTTTGTTCTAAATAAACGCAATTTTCTATCTCTATTTCTTTGTTGTCTATTGTTTATATTTTGTTTTGTTGTTATTTATGCTCCCTAATAAGCTTACGAACTTTTTATAAACTTTTGTCGTTGGTTTAATTACTATCTTGCCGCTGTTTACACTAATTCGATAAATAATCTGTAGATGCTTTTATGTCAATTATTATATTATTAACGTTAGGGGTATAAATTAATTCAAAGTGGGGCACAGCGACATAGATGAGTGGTATCCCTCCCTAATTGACCTTGTTGGCGGTGCGATAGTGCATTTTTTAGTGCACCTGATTTTCAGGTGTTCAAATAGTATTGAAACAGAAGTATTACCTATTGCAAAATGATGTGAAAGTTAAAAAACAATAATCATTAGAGCGGACCAATCAAACTGTAAATCAATTGATCCAAGTATCATCTACAAATTACCCCTTCAACTGAGTGGAAGGGATGGCACCCCTGTGAGTTACAATATGGTATTTAATAGTGGAAATTGATTGGCGAGTCGTTTCTTTGTTTTATGTTTCCATACGTGGCGTCAGTTATTTTGCGATTCTTGTCTGTCATTGGCGTATACACGACTCAGTTCCAACACTCCACCCCTACGATATGTATACAAAAACTATGTGAAACTTGGTTTCTACAAAATAATATTGTTTATTTATTCATAAAATTATCCAACGAAGAACGCTGCTGACAATAACAATGAATGTTTTTGGTTTATAATATTCTAAGATTAAATTAAATTATGTTTACATACCATCAATTGTGAATACCCCTGTATAATTACAGTAGTGTGGCGAAAGCTTTCTAATTTTATTGACGCCTTGACCAGTTACGTTATTTATGTGAATGTCAAATACGTACATGTTTACTGGAAAGGTACTTGTATAAAGCTAAAGAAAAAAAAATTAAATTAATGATAATTGGTTTTTAATAGACTTCTAATGCCAACTAAGAAAAATACACATACTGAACAATCAGTTAACCGCAATAGATATTTGTAGAACAAATAATTAGCATATTGCATTAGCACTTTGTGGTGTAGTAGATAATTTGCTGAATGGCAGTGAAATGCACTTTCTGCCTGGAAGTATTCTCATCACTATTATCATCAACAGCCTCTCCGTCCCACTGCTGGGCATCGGCCTCTTCTCTGTCACGTGTTTCTCCTCAGCGCTAAGGTAGAAACACGGGGGACCTACAGTTTAACGTCGAATCCGGACGACAGAAATTCAAGAGAAAGTTTTTAGCATTAAGATCCCACGGTTGCAAACCGAATTGGGAAATTGTGTGTGGTGGGTTGCAGACAAGATTTTTATAAATCTGGATAGTTCTGCTTTCGAACCCAAGCCAGAATCGACGTTTTATTCAGAAAGCGAGCGCTCTACCAACTGAGCTACCACCACACCTGACTATATGAGAAGGAATTACCCCCACCATCTTCAAATGGCCACAGTGTAAATTTTAAGCACAAGAAACGGTATAAGAGTTGTGAAATGACTGCTAAAACGGTCCTCAAGAGGTCCCCATACTGTTCCTTCTTTTTGTAATATATTTCCACTATAAGTGCATATAATATAGAATAAAGAATTTGTTTTTAATATTTATTTTCAAATTTCATTAAATACTTACATTTCAAGGTTAAATTGTTTTGTTATAATATACCTTCAGTCCTACAAAATACCTAAGGAAAATAAAAATGCAGATGTATAAACTGCGGAATTTATTATGCTAACATTAATGAGTATAAATAATAAACGAGTTCCAATGATTCTTGCCTGTAGTATTATATTTGTTGTTGCACATCTACAATGTGTCTTATTTCTCACCTCCACACCCCTATAATTATCTTTTTTATTTATTTTCTGATCTCTTTCAAATTTTCGTCACTTATACTACCCTTTAAAAGGGTTAGCTTTACAATTTTTAAATATTGTTACTGCAAACCACTAGCCTACTGCGATCAAAAATATATGCGAAAAATTGAAAAATCATAGTAAGCCTAGTTTGATCGAAAACGATTATTAAGAAAAGTTGTTCAGAATTACAAAAATAATCTAATTCCAAATAAAAAATTCTAATTTCTTTAATTTATCATAAAATAAACATGAAATACATCATATCCAAATAACTAATATTTTTTTAAAGTTACTGTTACTGCAAAAATAGCCTTAAAAGACTAAATTGTATCCCTTTACTAAACCCCCATCAGGTCTTCTTTGTTTTGAATACCATTGTTATACATGTTTTATTTGAATAATTCCCACAAATCGAAGTCCAATGGCGTTATATCAGAGGATCTGGGTGGCCAAAACGTTAATGGGCTATTACGACTTATTCAGTGCAAAATATTATTTAATCAATAGTATTATGAATTGCAAGTACCAATTTTTTTTCAGCAACCGGAAAACTCTTCTATGGCAACCCGAAATTCTTAAAACTTTAAATGAACGAACGTTTTCATCAACTAAAGGTACTATTTCTATTTTTTCAGCAATGGTTAGAAGGTATATTTAAGCCATTATTTAATTTCCTATTTAAATTTTCAGATGCTTAACTTCAAGTTCGAAAACTTACTTTCTTACATAGCACAAGAATATATAGGGATGTGAAAATCAGAAGTGAAACTCACTGAGAATAACAATTCCTAAAATACAAAACATAAGCAGTTACTCTCGTGTTTTAGGCGGAGTAAAATTTTTGGTTCTATACAAACTAGTTGGTTAAATATCTCATTAGTTGACATACATTTATGGTTACTGTAATATTGTAGTAAGAATTAGCATTGCGAATATGCTATGGTTTTCTACAGCGTCAAACAGGTTATTTATAAATCCTTGATATTTGGTATGATGGGATGTCCCGGATTCTATTGAATCAGCCTTTAGCTTCATTATCTATTTGAAGTTCTAAGCAGCAAAATGCCCTATCGTCCCTTATCAGCCGGATTGCAGCAAGTAGCACAACAAGAACTTAACGAAGTTCCCAACCAAGTACAAGAAAACTTGGATCATATAAAGGAATGGCTTTCCAAGCAACCTCACATAAAATCTAGAACAGGTAAGTTGCTTTTGTGCTATCTACTCACCTTCTCTATGTACGTTATTACAAACTACTTGCATATGTATATCAATATTTGATATACAATACAGTACGTTGTATAAAAATTAAAAAAAGAAGATATAATATCAAGTAAAAGTTAGGCTAGTTCTCTGCGCAGAATTTGCTAACTGTCATTTTATACTCGTATGTATAAATTTAGAGTTCTATTTAAAATATAGTATTTTGGACGGTAGTCAACTGAGCACTTTTAATCCTCCTCAAGATTTTGGCATCCAAGTAGATGGGTCAACTGGGCACCGGTGCGGTGAACACATGCGTCAACTGAGCACTCTTGATGCGTCAATTCAGCACCGATGCTAATCAGGGCTAATGGCCTGTATTTGCAAGAGAGTAATAAAATACAAAGGTTTCTAAAGAAAAGCACAAAATTCTGTTTTTCGTATATTTACAACTATTTTTACACTGAATTGTCAACAATAATTATTTAAACACTTACAAGCATACCTACAAACTACAACTTATACCTATGAGAAACTACCTTTACAAAATCATATTCTTCAATCTTTCCAGATTTCAGATATTCAATATTGTTTCTGAGAATATCTTCCGCCTGCCTAACCCTTTTACTTTTTACAAATACGCGGGTATTTACACTTTGGGTTTTTATATATACACTTGTCTGAAACTCCAACAGCGTATTGACAAACACGTTAATGTTTGGATGCGCGTGATAAAAACAATTTGAAAAATGCGCATGAAATGATTCGCAGGGGTTGGTAGTTAAACCTACATGGCTCGTATGGCATGACTACATGTCAGGCGGAAAAAGCGAATATTCACTTATATATGTGTCTGTCAAGTAATCAGCCATTTTTCGAACGTCTTTGGCTGTTGGAAGATCTGCCATAAAGTCACTGACAAAACATTCCGACACTCTATCTGAGGAAAGAAATGGGAGCCCAAACAGATGCTGCAACCACTTGCCTTCGTCAGTAGCTTGTCAGTAAGTTTTTACTAACCCTAAGCTCTGAATTTTTCGAAACCAGCTTTGCGCCAAATGAAAGCGACACCCAAATATTGTTGCAGAAGGCCACACAATTTTTACAGCATTATGTATACCAATCTCAAAGTCAATTATAAAATGTTTTGGTTGTAATGGTATGTTTATCTTTGATGATAATTCCATTATACTTGTAAAAAGAGTTATGTATGTACTTGTCTGCTTATTAGGTAGCAAACAAAATAACACTGGTATATAATGTCCATTCCTTACACAATGTACACTGAACAATTGAAAAAAGAATTTTGGACAGTATTTGAAAGTGCCGTCCATATAATATGTATCTGAACTACTTAAGCATCTTAAATTATTTTCACAACCGAAAATTACAGTATTATTTTCCGAATTATTATACAGAAGAAAATCATCCTGCCTATCCGTTTTTAAATTGAAAGAGTTCAAAACTTCATGTACCTCACTCACGTTCTTCGGTATTTTAGGTAAGCAATTTAACCTATTTCGGCTTATGCAACGTCGAATCAGCCGTAAATCTCCTACTGTAACGTGTTCCTTGTAGCAAGAATTCGCAACTTCCTTGTTCATAATCTTGCTGGGCCTCTCACAAAGTTCCCTTGTGGCTTTTCTCTTGCAGGAATTGTTTACCATTTGCCGGCCCGTTTTTTGCAGATCCGGAAGGTGGTTGTGGGTGAAGTCGAAGTCTACTATCTCTGTGCTGTCAACTACAAAATAGAAATAATGCTATATTTGCCATGTTATATACAAATCGGGACAGTACTGCGTACTGTTTCGACATTGGTTTAAGCACGATTAATAACCACAAAATATTTGTCACGTGATTTTCATATTCAATAATACAAAATACACGAAAAAAATAAATGTTAAATATTTTCCGGAAAAAATTGAAGAAAGTAAACATTAAAATTTGGTGTAGACATGGCGGACACTGTAGAACTATGGATATAAAAAATACTGAAATATTCTTACCACTTGTAGTGTGACACTTCCCCTTGCAGTTTGTTGTAGTACACGTCCACAAAGTAGGTAACACTTTTCAATACTTTACGATTCCTGAATTTAAAATCGTTAATTACTAACATTTTCTGCCAACGCTCGCTTTACATAACGTCTACTACAAATTCCATTTTAAAAATGGTTAAATAGTGCATACAGCAACCCTCTTTTATAGTTCTCAGGGTAGTTTTTCGAGAAAGTTATTTGGAGATAATGTATTTGAGGAGATTATAAAGTAATTACCAACCATTAGCTAATCCTTATCTGCCACAGGTAGTCCAGTGCTGAGTTGACCCATCTCGTGTACTTGCATTTTAAAGTTACCTGATTTAGCAGTGCTCAGTTGACCTATCATTAGTGCAGGGGATTAAATTTGGTGCCGAATTGACGCGCGCCCAGTATTTTGTATTACTAAGTGCTAATGAGGTATTTTATGTCGTTATTTCAGATGACCAATGGCTCTTGGCTTTTCTCCGTGGTTGTAAGTTCAGTCTTGAGCGAACAAAAGAAAAGCTAGATTTATTTTATACAATGAGAAAACTGGCTTCAGAATTATTTGAAAACAGAGATCCGTATTCTCCGGAGATTCAAGAAGTCCTAAAGGAAGGGTAAAGTTATTTATTTGCTAACAAAATGGTATCTTTTAATATTTTTCCGTTTAGGATATTTTTAATTCTTCCGAAAGTAGCAAATTCAACAGATCCCATTATGCTGCTAACGCAAATTCCTAATGTAACGGATCCTGATAAGCTACGTATGCCCACTTTGATCAAAGTAATGCTGATGATGTTGGAGATCACATACTTAGAAGACGATAACTGTACAGTGTGTGGACAAGCTGCCATTGTTAACCTAGAAAACCTTTCATATAAACACGCACTTCAGATAACTCCAGCGTTTGTAAAAAAAGCAATTCTTGGCGTTGAAAAAGCATATCCTACAAGAGTGAAAGGAACTCATTATCTTAATGCACCATCTTACTACGTCGCAATCTACAACACAGTCAAATCTTTCCTAACAGGAAAACTGAGAAACAGGGTATGTCGAATTTTCTTCTTGCGACAGATATCCACGGTGGTGTTAAAGTACACCAGGTCTTCCAAATCTGTTTGAATTATTCAAATGCTTACTTATAGTTGGGCAGTATTAATCTACTTGTGACGCCATTAGTGCTTCAGATATGACGTACCTCAGACATTTTTATTTAATTATTATTATATTATGCAATTAAGCACAAAACTTGAATGATATATTATAAATTATTTAACGATTTCAAATTGAGTGTAATTTATCATTGCAATAGGATAAGAGGAAGGAATCGGGAACGAGTTTGAAATAATCGCGGTATGTTTCTGATAAAGTTACTAAAACTCATTGACGTAGGTAACTGAATGTGGTTAAAGCTTGACACCAATTAAAAATTGAAGTGCTGTTTTTGTATCTTCTTACGTGGATTTTGTAAACAGGCGAGTTGACAAGTACAGAAAGGAATTTATATAATTCAAGGTTTACTAGGCAAGTTTTTACCTGTATCTCATGAACAATTTATTTGCAACTTCTAATCAATTCGCAGCATCGCAAGACTGAGCGCAGTAAAATTTAAGTTAATCTGTATACATCTCTTTCCTTCATATGCAAATTAGTTAATTTCCTATTTCCACATATTATTGTAAAGTACGATTAAGACACAATCTAGTTGTTCATGTCCTTGTTGGGATGCCAACATTCAACTACTAATCGTGATCTATTTACTGAAACCTGTAAAAAAAGTTAAAGCAGCTATTGGGCTGTCTGCGTTTTTAGCGAGATTGACTTTCCAATGTATGTATCTACTATTTAATAATTCCGTCGAAATCATACCGTTTCAGCCGTCAGCAGCCATAAAGTAAAAATATTAGCAAATCGTTTTAACTAATCGTTAGCTATTGGCGGATACAATTATATTAAAACTAGTCTATGCATTCTTTGATTATTTGTCCAAAATATTATACACGTATTTTTTGGAGTTGTGAGATTCATATTTAAAAACACAATGTTTGATTGTCAACATAAATCGATATTAGATTGGCACTTCCTATACATTTTTATATTTATGTATACATCTGCCTGTTATTCACTTCGACTGACGAGATGGTATGCGACAGGAATGCGGTCCAAAGCTGCGTATCCACCGAAGAAACATAAACCAACATACAGCAACAGTAACATGTCTTAAATCTAAAAGTTGGCTTGAGTTGTTTTACCTTGCACTGTGTTAATGTCGCATTAGACAAACATCCCTGTTTACTGAATGTTTCAAATCTAAAAGTTGGCATGAATTGTTTTATGTTACATTGTATTAATGACGCATTAAACAAAAATTGCTGTTTGTTGGATGTCTCAAATCTAAAAGTTGGCTTCAGTTGTTTTTTGTTGCATCGTGTTGATGACGCATTAGACAAAAAGGCTGCTTGTTGGATGTTTCAAAACTAAAAGTCGGCTTCAGTTGTTTTTGTTGCATTGTATTGATGGGGCATTAAACAAAAATCGCCGTTTGTTGGGTGTTTCAAATCTAAAAGTTGGCTTCAGTTGTTTTATTTTGCATTGTGTTGATGACGCATTAAACAAAAATTGCTTTTTGTTGGATGTTTCAAAACTAAAAGTTGGCTTCAGTTGTTTTTTGTTGCACCGTGTTGATGACGGATTAAACAAAAATCTCTTTTTACTGGATGTTTCAAAACTAAAAGTTGGCATGAATTGTTTTATGTTACATTCTTTTGATGACGCATTAAACAAAAATTGTTGTTTGTTGGATGTTTCCAAACGATGGGGCATTAATCAAAAATCGCTGTTTGTTGGGTGTTTCAAATGTAAAAGTTGGCTTCAGTTGTTTTATTTTGCATTGTGTTCATGACGCATTAAACAAAAATTGCTTTTTGTTGGATGATTCAAAAGTAAAAGTTGGCATGAGTTGTTTTATGTCACATTGTGTTGATTACGCATTAGAAAAAAATTTCTGTTTGTTGGATGTTTCAAAACTGAAAGTTGGTACGAGTTGTTTTATGTTACATTGTGTTGATAACGCATTAAACAAATTTTGCTATATGTTGGATGTTTTAAATCTAACAGTTGGCTTCAGTTGTTTTATGTTGCATTGGGTTTATATTAATTTAAAAAAAGTTGCTGTTTGCTGGATTTGTAAAACTAAATGTTTGTATGAGCTATTTCATGTTGCATTATGTTCATGTCGCTTTCAATAAACGTTGCTGGTTGCTGGATGTTTTAAGACTAAAAGTTGGTATGAGTTGTTTTATGCTGCATTGTGTTCATGTCGTACTAAACAGAAATGTCCGTTTCTTGGATGTTTCAAAACTAAAAGTTGGCATGTGTTGTTTTATGTTGCATTATGTGTATGTCGCATTAACAAGTGTTGCTGTTTTCTGGGTGATTTAAAACTAAAAGTTGGCATTAGCTGTTTTATGTTGCATTGTGTTGATGTCGTATTAAATAAAAATTGCTATTTGTTGGATGTTTTAAAACTAAAATTTGGCATGGGTTGTTTTATGTTGCATTATGTTTATGTCGCATTCAACAAACGCTGTTGTATATTGGATGTTTTAAAACTAAAAGTTGGCAAGAGTTGTTTTATGTTGCATTGTATTGATGTCGTGCTAAACAAAAATGACCGTTTCTTGGATGTTTCAAAACTAAAAGTTGGCATGTGTTGTCTTATATTGCATTATGCTTATGTCGCATTCAACAAACGTTGCTAGTTTCTGGATGTTTTAAATCTAAAAGTTGCATGAATTGTTTTATGTTACATTGTGTTGATGACGCATTAAACAAAAATTGTTGTTTGTTGGATGTTTCAAAACTAAAAGTTGGCTTCAGTTGTTTTATGTTGCATTGTGTAGATTTCTCTAAGTATATGGGCAGGCATTGTAGGTGATTATTTTATTGGGCCATACATTTTACCTGCTCGTTTAAATGGAGCTCTGTATTTACACTTTCTCAACGAAGTCGTTCCAGAATTGCTTGAAATCGTATCTTTAGAAACACGACGTAACAAGTGGATTTTGTTTGATGGTGCTCCGCCTCATTATGCTAGGGATGTAAAGGAATGGTTAAATAATAACTATCCTAAAAGGTGGATTGGATGAAACGGGCCAGTTCCATGGCCAGCTCGTTCGCCAGATTTAAATAGTTGTGATTTCTTTTTGTGGGGCTACATGAAACAGTTAGTTTATTCTACGCTAGTGCACACATTTGGGGAATTGAGAGTACGCATTGAAGAGGCTGCCGATAGGATTCGGCAAGATCCTACCGTTTTCGCAATGATACGTAATTCAATGTTTCGACGTACAGAAGCTTGTGTTCTCAGTGGTGGTCGTCATTTTGAACATTTATTGTGATCCACTTTTCACTTTTGAGATAAATTGTTTTTTATGTTTTTTTCAGTTGTGTTAAAATTGATTTAAATAGATGATGGGCATTCCGAAATAAATTAGTACTTTGTTAAATGCTTTATGCGTTTGGAGTTTTTTTTTGCAAAAAGCAGCACTTGTTGGTAATTTTTATACCCCACGATAAAGTGAAAACGCAAAAATTTAATTTAGCGGTAAATGAAATTCTTGAATGCCTTCTAATTACAAAAATGTCCAACTGATTCTATTAAACCTTGACGCCTCCCAATTCCGTAGTTTATCACAAGCCAGACAAGTGTTTGCCACTTTGGATTTACTTTACAACTAGGTAATAACCTTCTACAGCTTAAATGCATTTTCTATGTATTATCAGCAATTCTCAAACAAAATTTTATCTTATTTTTTAATTAAACTTAATGATTTTTGAAAAATGAATAATACCATTGAATTTTACTTTAGCCAATCTATTACTGGTTTAAATATCTGTACCTATTTCTGATACACCCTGTATATATATATATATTATTTAAATTTATATAGGTTAATAATTATTATATCGGTCTTCATTTCTAAATTAGAGAGTTTAGCAAAAATCCCTGAATTTGTCTGATCATTTCAATTTTAAAACTTTCT
>JABXWE010040185.1:0-11278 GCA_014611495.1 Limonius californicus
GTAATCGGCCAAGCATCTAATGACTAATTTATTTGTTTATAGTAATATGAATTTGTATATTAGTTTCATACTAAACTGTTTGGATTCGTTATATGTAAGATTGGTTGCACACTCAAGGCAGGCTTTTTTAAGGAAGACTAGGAAAAGTCCAGATGTTTTAGTTCTCTCAGGCACACGAATTTAATTACTATAGCATTAAACTAAATATACAAGAGGGTAATACACATATACTGTTCAGTCAATAATATAATTTAAAGTTCAGTGCATACATTATAATACATTACGCAGTTATTTAAACATTTTTGAGAATAATAAAATTATAGTCGTTCCTCTGCAGTGATTTTCAAAAGTTCTTCAGTCTGTTCCCAAACTTTCCTTGCAAGCCATTCATCCCTACCGGCTTTCGTCATTTTTGCAATTTTACAGTCTGCAAAATATTCTCCTGATATTAAACTAACATCTTTGGATACGGCTAAGAATATCAAAGTCTGAGCTCCTTCTTCCGAAGACTGAAAACAATACAGAACATTATATTAATTTTAATAAATTTAGATTTGATACTGTTCACTTTCGCAGAAACCTTTTAGTAATACATGACTGAACAGGAACACATAACTGAAAAATATTGTTTTGCTATATGTATATACATTACAAATAATGTGGAATGCTTATAATACCAATTTACCTTTACAAACGCATTGGCAACCATATTAAATACTGGTTTTATAAAATTTGGCAATCCTCTAAAAAAATCCGTGTAGACTACTCCTGGATGTACTGAGTTTGCCTGGATGTTGGTGTTTTGCAATTTTCTCGACAACTCATTTGTAAACAATATAAGGCACAATTTTGAATTGGAATAATGTATAGCTTGCGGAAATTTGCAACCGGGAAACGAGTTTAAGTTGTTCGGATTTATCTGAGCCCATTTAGATGTAATAGATGACAGGTTTACTATTCTACCCCAAGGGGATTTTTTCATGAGACCTAAAATATAACCCAATTACATGTATAAAATATTTCTAATGTCGGAACGGATCCAAACCTATTAACAAGTTCGTCAACAAGAATGGTCCAAAATAGTTGACTTGTAACAGCAAATCCAACCCATCTTTTGTGGTTTGCTGACCAACTCCACCAATTCCGGCATTATTTACTAATATGTCTAGGTTTTTTTCTGTGCTATTAATATCTTTGGCAAATTCTCTTACTGATGTTAAAGATGCGAGATCAAGTATTTTAACGAGCACATTTGGGTTCCCCGTAGATTCCACTATTAGTTTTCTTGCCTCTTCAGCTCTTACTTTATCTCTACACGCCAAAATTACACGAGCACCTCGTTTGGCTAAATCCTGTGCTGTGTAGAATCCAATTCCTGGGCAAATAAATTGTGGTTACATTATAACATTTATTACGGAATCTTCTACAAATCTCACCTGTGTTGGATCCAGTAACAATGGCCGTTTTTCCAATAAGACACGTAGGGCTTCTATTCCAGCCTGTTGTTAGTTTTAGAAACAATTTTACTAATATCAGAAATATTCCTAGCACAACAAAAGTTCCCCAACAGCAACCCATTTTTAAGGGCTACGTTAGAAACTTACGTCGAATAATAGTAGACGTAAAAAATCCGCTTCACATGATTACTTTCATATTTTATATTATTATCAACAACTTTAATTGAAAGATTGTAATGCGAACTGTATTACTGTATTAGCATCGTGTTTGTGTTTTACTGAAACTAAAGTAATATTTACAGCACGGAGTGTTATATAATCAAGGGCATCTCGCGGATACTGATCGTCACGGTAAGTACCAGGTTTAGTGCAAACATCATCATATAATGGCTTCAATTCTGTTATGCTTCCGTCATCCCATTTCTTAGCCTATCGCTTAGTAAAATACAAAAGCTAACAATCTAATAGTCATTTACTATCAAGCTGAAATCCGATTGAATTTCAACGGGCTTATTTATATTTCGAGAAACAAGGTTTTTCTTGCATGCATTTTTTTAAATTAAACAATTTATTTAAAAACTTTTTCCGAATTTTTTATTTGTTTCTTAAGTTGCTAATACTAAGAACATTTGTTTGCTGTTTAGAAGTATAAGTAGAGTTATAAGTTTGGGAAGTATCACAATGTACAAATTCTTGGGGTAAGTAAATTAATCCCTTTCCATTTTAATGATGTCAACAGTGAAAAACATGTATATAATTAAAATACATTTATTGTATTTTAATACATAATGTATTCGCTCTATAAGTATAGATCAATCAAAACCTTTGCCCAGATAGGCAGCAAAGTGAATTATTTCGAATGTTGCGGTGGGAGTACTATCATAGGCGTAGAAATGTTTTTTAATGGACACATTTCAATTTAATGTTCAGTGAAAAATCAAAAATGAAAATTACAGGCATTAAAATATGGAAATGCAATGGTATTATTGAAACCAATTAGCAACGGTTTTCCTGTCAAAATTATGTGAATTGTGCGTTTGTAAGTTCAGCCTCCTCCACTGGTATTTTTGATAACTGTTTTTGTAATTCCAACTTACAGGAGAAACAGTTGATACCGCTAACAGTCGTTGGGTGCAGGAAGTTTTGATCAAAGATTTATTTGAAATGTTGTCGCTTCTTTGAGATTGAAATTTTTTTATGCTGCAACTCTCACAAGTATCCACAAATGTGCATTACTATAAATTATTTTTTCACATAAAATTTCTTTAAATAGACCAGTGGTTCTCAAACAGTGTGTAATGTTCTCCGCGCCTAACAACAGTCAACCCGTTTTACATATATAGGAAAGTTATTATTTCGAAGTTCGTTCAGGCAAGCCGACGCAGTACGGTTTGGAGTTTAAAATTTTGGGGGGATAGAAGATTCTAAAAGGCAGTTTCCGTAATTAAGTTAGTGGGTTAAACATTGTCAACCTTGCCGGACGTTTATTGTGAATAGTGAATTTTTATTGAAATCGTTTGTCGATTGGGAATTAGTTTTCCGCTTTGACAGTCACTTCACATAGGAGCTTTTCCCATAGTTGTAGGGAAAAATTCTCCAGAAAATTATTTTCCAATATAAAATTTACTCCGGTAAAGAAGATTTGTTTTGGGATATGCCAGAGTCCTTCAACTGGTGAGTTTGTTATAGCCAGAAATCTTTGTCTTATCGTAATCTCCAGAACTTATTCCTAATCTCAAATAAAATTTAAATAGGCAAAAAGTCATACATCGGGACTTCCAGAAAATTAAGACGCAGTAGAAATACTCTACATTCATACGTAGTGAGAAAGTTGACAAGCTGTCCTGGTCGAGTAACCTTGTGGGGTTTTTCCCGAACCGAGTGGACACCTGGATCTATCACTGGTGTATGGGCGAGCTGATTGCAGCGGATCAAGGGAAGTGCAATTTTCAAAAACTGTATAACCTTGTCTTATTGTTCACGATTTCGTGATATTTATTTAAGAATTAATTTTATTAATTGATTGGGGTCAACCATTGTGTCATTGGGATTTAATTGGGGGTTAAGTGTACCTAGGGGATACGATTGTAAAATTACATATTCCAATTTTACATACAGGAGATATACAGGGTACTCCAATAGGGGTTTGATATTGCGTTGTAAGGATTCACGTTTTATCGATATTTAGATAGTTGCTTACGCCCATTTTCGTGACGCGAAGGCCTTCGGAGTTGCGGGATGCGCTAAATATTTGCTAACATATGGTTGTACAGCGCAATACCGGTCCTACCAATTGTTTGAGTTTGCCAAGTTAATTTTCGTTATATTCCGGGAGAGTAACGTAAAATTGGGACTTCAATATTTTAGTTAAATTATTGTTCCACACAGAAATGGAAAACTGTGAATGAATTTTATTGATTTGTTAAGTAAACAGAGATTTGGTTGCAACTTGTGTTTTATTTGACTACGATTTATTTGGATTTAGGTCTACGTAAAGGATAGATATCATTAAAGTAAAGGTAGGTGATCACTTTTCTTGGGGTCCGACTTCTCATGTACCACCTCGGACGATGCTAGAAGATTACAAGTCGGTGGCGCCTATTAATTAATTGTTTTGAACCTACTCCTTCTTCGATTGGGTTTCCGGGAAACTGGCATCTGGTATTGTGTAATTGTCTACCTAAATAGTGGCGGAGTGATGATGTCGTTTTTGTAACTCAAACAATTTTTGGTAAATTCTAAGGATTAAAGGCGTGACAAGTGAGCCGCGTCTCCTCTTCGGGGGGGGGTCGAAGCTGTACGAGGAGGGGGAGCGTCGAATTAATGAACAAGACATCAGATTTAATTTTTTATATTTTTATCACAACGAAAGCATTATAACTAAAATGAATAACACATATCTAAGGCACAGATCTAATGACTAATATGTGCCTGCTTTAAAGTACACAGTCTTTTTTCTTTAATTCATTCATACTACCTCCCCCCCTGGAACCGTTTTCGCATTGCTTCAGGGGAGTGTGGGCGTCCCTTACATACTAGCCATTCATGCAGCATGCACCCTAAACTTAACTAAGTGAAATACGATCGCTTCAGCTGGGACTCGAACACGCGGTCGATCGGCCGCATTCACTGTGAGCTCGTGTGACAGCGCGTATTCGCACTGCTCCGCCGAGGTCCCAAAGTACACAGCCTGTCCAGGTTTGGTTTGATATTCGAAATAGACACTCTGAGCTTCTTTTCTATTTCAAGTTTATTTCTATATTTAGGCTTTAAAGCAGCTACAGCGGAAAAACCAACTTCGCAAAGTTGACAAGTAGGAAAAGATAATAGAATCCGAAAAGCTTTTGCTTTAATAAGAGAATAGTTACAAGACAATTCACTCCAGAAATTTCTTAATGACTAAATAACAAAATTTGATTTTTCTGCGGTACTTGAAGAAAGATATATCAGTTGTTCTTCTTCTTGCAGAGATAGTCACCCAATTTAATGTCTTCCTCTGGGAAAAAGTATTTGCTGAAAGTAGTCCTCAAGTTTTCTAAATGACCCTCCACTGTCTCTTCCGGCGGGTAACTTTGGATAAATTCACACATTATGGGAAATATCTCGAAGAAATTGTCTTTAATTTGTTATTCCATAACTGGATTATCTTACAAAAAGCGTTGACTCTTTCACTTAAATCAAATATATTTGTATTTTTTCTCCGAAGTTGTAGATTAAGTGAATTAAGTTTTTCTAATATGTCTACTAAGTAGGAGAGCTTCATTAGAAATAAGTTGTCGTAGAATTCTTCCGCATGCTGATGTCCCTCCTCGCGCAAAAATATCGCTATTTCATTTCTCAGTTCGTAAACGCGCTTGAACACCCTATCGCCTGACAACCATCTGGATGAAGAATATAACAATAATGGTATATGTTCAGCTCCCATATCTTTGCCAAGAGCAGCGAAAATCCTTGATTTTAGAGATCTAGTTGTTATGTAATTAACGACTATCGAAACAATATTTAGCTCAGGACTTAGCGATGAATCATGCAGTGTGTCCAGACTACTCCTGGAGATACCTTCTTCACAAGTGCTTGTAAACTGTTATATCTACAAGACATGGCTTCAAGTCTGCGCTTACATTAGCATCATTTGTAATTCTGAACAACTCGACAGCAGTTGCTCCTGCTTGTGTAGGCTTGCAAAACAGCATGTCTTCAACTATTGCAGCTCCCTGACAAAATCTGATATAGCAAATGAGAATCGTTACTGCTGTCTGTTGCTTCATCAAGTTGTATGGTAAATAATTTTCCAACTAACTCAGATTCAAGCTGTTGCTGAATATCCACAGATGTATCATTAATTCTTCGATAAATTTATCGTTTGACAGAGGAATATTCTTGAGTTGTTTTTCATCAAACATTGTTTCTACCATGTCTATCGAAGCTCGTAAAATTAGTTGCTCTGCAATCGTATGTAGCTTCTTGCATATGGCTATTTTGTACGCCACTTTATATAATGCCAATAAAGCTTTATCATTTACTGTAAGAGCTTTGTGAAAATTTGTCATCTGTTTCCTGAAAGATCTAAGTTTCTCTTCAAAAAATTTACGGGGCTTATCGACGTATTCTTTTTGCAGAGTTTCTAAATGCCTCCTTCAATTTATTGGGTTTCATGCTATCTGTAGCCAACATTTTGAGGCAAATAGCACATTGAGGTTTTACTTCACCAGTTATTTAAATGCTTGTAAAACCGAAGTTTAAGTATGTTAGGTCATATTTTTGTGTTTTTGATTAGCTGTTACTGAGCGTTTCTGATAAAGTAGAAGCTTCCTCGTCTTTGAGCTTACGTTTGCCTCCAATTAAAAATCTATCCATATTTACTAAACGTGTACGCAAACATACAAATCGTTTTCAGTATTTGAATTCCAACAAACTCTCTTATGTAACACAGTCACAGCGACGCAACTAACAACTGATGCGCTGCCGCTGCTTCTATGGTCGCGTATTCTCAATCCAGAAAGTTTGAGACGTATCGGTATCTTTCGTGAACATTCGCGTAACAGTAGATCAGGTGATAATGCGACGCGACTGCACCACAGTAGCCAGTATTGCCAAATCGTCTTAAATAAGTTCCAGAATTATTCAAGGTAAAAAGGGGGGGGGGGCGAAATACGAAAGTTTGCAACCGCTGAAATAAAAAACACAGTGAAGCAGTTTAACACATTCGTTGCCTTAAATGAGATTCAAAATTTAGTGTCCTTCCGGACAACTTTTAATTTACCGATATTGGCTGAGGAATACTTCTTGAGATAAGTCCTTCACCAGGCCGACAATTGAAGTCCAATGCTAATAATCTATCAATCAAAGACTTAAATACTAAATCCTTGTTAGGTTCGTTACGTCTGACCGATTAAGGAATCATTTTCAACAAATGAATTATATCTGAGTTAGGAATTGGCCCATTATCTGAATTTAAAAGATCCTCCCTATCTTTCAAAATATAAATGCTCTCCGCAATTTAATTCTTTTGTTGAATACATTTCCTTTAACAATTTTAGATTTTTACCGTGTACAGGGTGGGCAAATTTCGATGTTTGTATAGGGTAACTCGGTAATTATAGGAGATACAAGAAAATGGAAGGCACGTTCTCGATCTCTTTTTTTGAGACAAATTCACTGGCGGAAACAAAAATTTGCTATCGTCTTTTGTTTTCGAGTTACAAACAAAAGTTCGATTTTTCGACTTTTAGACACATGTGAATATCGTGGTTGTTTGTAAAGTTAGGAGAAAATAACTTTTACATTCTCAAGGCACTTTTTCTGTATAATCCAGTGGCGTCGAGAAAATTTGAAAAAAAAGGTTTAATGTCGAGTTATGGCCTAAAGTTGTATTTTTTCAAATGGGAATCATAGTTGGCTATGGTTTAGTTAAAACGGATTTTTTTTTCTCTTTCTAACTATGTATCATATGTCGGGTAACTTTTGATGTGTAAGTCTTTAATAGCGAATATAATATTTTACTAGATTACTTTCTGTATTTTTTTTATATTTTACCAAGTAGGCGGGTGTCATCTGTGATGGTAAACGGAAAAAATCCAGGAAAAAAATCCATGAAAAAAAAAATCCAAAGGAAAAAAAATCCAAAGGAAAAAAAATCCAAGGAAATAAAATCCAAACTATAATTATAGTAATTTTTCACATGGTTTGTAACATTACGGCCGGTTGCACAAACGCTTTATGAAGTTTGCCTTATAGTTACCTACCTTAAAAATAAAATTTTGGGGCAAAAATATTTTGTTAGGTACTTAGGTAGATCTGTATTTGGTTATAATGCCCTTGGATGTAAATTTTGACAATTTAACAATTTATTAAAACTAAAACATCTTCACTTTTACGATTAAATGACTTAATTGTAATTATGACGGAAACAAAATCGTTAATATGCAATTTACTTGCAAACGAATAAACACTGTCATAGATGGATTGTAGAAAAAAAACCCAAGGAAAAAAATCCACAGAAAAAAAATCCAGGAAAAAATCCAAGGAAAAAATCCATAGGAAAAAATCCAGGAAAAAAAACCCAAACTATAAAATGAAGTGATTATAATTTTGAATAGCCAAACCTTTTTTTTTCTCGCTCATTCATACTACTGTCCTTCCCCCCGGAACCGCTTTCGCATTACTTCAGGGGGTTGTGGGCGTCCCTTACACACTAAACATTCATGCAACATGCACCTTAAACTTAACTAAGCGAAATGCGGTAGCCCCAGTCGGGATTCGGTCGCCCCAACGGAGCAACCGCATTTGCAGTGACCTCGAGTGGTCAATGCGCATGGTTCTCGCACTAGACCAACGAGGTCCCTGAACAGCCAAATCTAACCTAACCTAACCTAACCTACAACTTTTTTATCTTTCAGTATTGTTGTCTACTTTTCTTTTTTCTATTTAAATAATTTTTTTGCTAATAATGTGATTTGTTTGCCAGTTTTCTTAACCAATACACATATATCTATTTTATTACTGTGCTGCGTGAACGCTCTGTTAATTTTAACAAGGGATTTTTTAAATTAAAAGTTTTATTATTAATAAATAGTTAAATTGTCAAAATTTACAGCCAAGGGCATTATAACCAAAATACAGATCTACCTAAGTAACAAAATATTTTTGCCCCAAAATTTTATTTTTAAGGTAGGTAACTATAAGGCAAACTTCATAAAGCACTCGACCACTCGAGGTCACTGCAAATGCGGTTGCTCCGTTGGGGCGACCGAATCCCGACTGGGGCTACCGCATTTCGCTTAGTTAAGTTTAAGGTGCATGTTGCATGAATGTTTAGTGTGTAAGGGACGCCCACAACCCCCTGAAGTAATGCGAAAGCGGTTCCGGGGGGAAGGACAGTAGTATGAATGAGCGAGAAAAAAAAAGGTTTGGCTATTCAAAATTATAATCACTTCATTTTATAGTTTGGGTTTTTTTTCCTGGATTTTTTCCTATGGATTTTTTTCCTTGGATTTTTTCCTGGATTTTTTTCGGTGGATTTTTTTCCTTGGGTTTTTTTTCCTACAATCCATCTATGACAGTGTTTATTCGTTTGCAAGTAAATTGCATATTAACGATTTTGTTTCCGTCATAATTACAATTAACTCATTTAATCGTAAAAGTGAAGATGTTTTAGTTTTAATAAATTGCTAAATTGTCAAAATTTACATCCAAGGGCATTATAACCAAATACAGATCTACCTAAGTACCTAACAAAATATTTTTGCCCCAAAATTTTATTTTTAAGGTAGGTAACTATAAGGCAAACTTCATAAAGCGTTTGTGCAACCGGCCGTAATGTTACAAACCATGTGAAAAATTACTATAATTATAGTTTGGATTTTATTTCCTTGGATTTTTTTTCCTTTGGATTTTTTTTCATGGATTTTTTTCCTGGATTTTTTCCGTTTACCATCATAGATGACACCCGCCTACTTGGTAAAATATAAAAAAAATACAGAAAGTAATCTAGTAAAATATTATATTCGCTATTAAAGACTTACACATCAAAAGTTACCCGACATATGATACATAGTTAGAAAGAGAAAAAAAAATCCGTTTTAACTAAACCATAGCCAACTATGATTCCTATTTGAAAAAATACAACTTTAGGCCATAACTCGACATTAAACCTTTTTTTTTCAAATTTTCTCGACGCCACTGGATTATACAGAAAAAAGTGCCTTGAGAATGTAAAAGTTATTTTCTCCTAACTTTACAAACAACCACGATATTCACATGTGTCTAAAAGTTGAAAAATCGAACTTTTGTTTGTAACTCGAAAACAAAAGACGATAGCAAATTTTTGTTTCCGCCAGTGAATTTGTCTCAAAAAAAGAGATCGAGAACGTGCCTTCCATTTTTTTGTATCTCCTATAATTACCGAGTTACCCTATACAAACATCGAAATTTGCCCACCCTGTACGGTGTCGAAAATGTGTGTTATAGAACACTTGATTTATCAAACCTATAGGTTTTGAAATGAGCGCATGTTCCTTAAACCTAATCTCAATAGTACATTTAGTTTGTCCAATATATTTTTCATTACAGTGAGAACAGCCAGCTTCGTAAATCCGCGACTTTTCCAAAGTTTGCACATTGTCTTCAGGGTTTCCTGTTATTTGAATAGAATACAATTCTAGAATTGATTTGTTTGTATAGTCTACTAAGGCCTTTGGTTAAGGGGTGGAACGGACTTTTGATGACATTTCAGGTGTTTTCTTCAAAGTAAGAACTTTGGAAAGTGGAATTACGAACATTCAATTTTAGCTTACGTTTTCTAATTCAAGTATCATAACGTCTGGAGAAAATCCATTGTAGGAAGCAATATTTTTGATATTCAATTCGGTATCGATTGAGATTTAACGGAAAGGTACGTAACCTATGAACCAAGAAATTAAACTAACAACTCACATCTCTGATAAAGAAATTGAGAGAACATAGGTACAATTTAATGTCTGCCCATATACTAACTAACGCTTGCCTATAGAATCAAAGGACGCAGGTTCAAATCCGGCCATTTGTCGGATAAGAAGTAAAACCGTAGGTCCTGTGCCACTGCGATATGTGGACACGTTAAAAATCCCTACTGGGGTTGGAACTACCTCAGATAAACAAAATTCATAGTTAGGGTGTACAATGGGCCAAATGTGGCCGAATTGCAAAGAGATGCTCGAAAATTCACGTCGTAGATCTCGCTCAATCAAAAAACACAAAAACAGTCCAATATGGTACACTATTAATTTGCTGATCAAGCTATCTTGATTTGTAATTACGAATAATTACTCGTATATTATATTTCATCGCAAAGTCTGAAAACGGGAGTAGAGCGAAACAGTTCTGCCATGCGTTTAGTTCGATTTTTTCTTAGAGTAGACAGATACGCCACGCAGATGGTTACAACCGGTCTAAAAGCGCTACCTAGACCGGTTGTAAACACGCAAGCGAGCATGTCTGCATTTTTCTTCTACTACGGAATGTTATCTTCTGTTCTGCTTATTTAAAATTCGCATATAAGTAACGTAACAGAAAGGGTGGAACAGTACTTTTCTTGTCCTATTTTATTTAATCCTGTAGTCCGCTATTAACTGTGGAACCACTATAGCGGCGAACGTTCTTTTTCGGCCTCAGAAAGAATAGAAAGCTATTTAACAAATACTTTAACACAGACTAATTTCAGATATTTATTTATGTTTATTGAAAAGCACGTAGTTAATTTGTTAAATTATGATAATATTATCGATCCATTTGCAGATTTGAAAGCACGAAAGGTAACATTTTAAGTTGTAAAAATAACTAGA
>JABXWE010040186.1:0-12688 GCA_014611495.1 Limonius californicus
TGATGATATTCCCGAGAATAAGCATCAGCAAGCCGAAGCAGGACATTTGGGGGCCGCCGTTTGGGCGCCGGGACTTTTGGGCCCCGCCGATTGGGCGCTGGACATTTGGGCGCCGAAATTTAGAAATATTAAAAATAGTCCACGATTCTTCTGTTATTTATCGTAAATATGATTTTTGCAAGAAATTTCAAATGACGTTGTTCACGGTGTAATAGATTTGATATATATGTATCTATTTAAGTAAATTTACAATTACTGCACAAAATGTAACACAATCCATCCATCCATGAAAATGTGTTTCATATGTTGACCCGTGTATTATCTTCTCTAAAATGTTAGTATTCTTTGTGGGTCGGGGCGCTCTGATCCAGTATCCTTCATGAGAAATGCTTCAGTTTGTCCAGGAGCAAATTCGTAAATTCTGTAGGCTTCTGGAATAATTAAGGTGTCTAAATCCAATGAAGTTGGCGGCGCACCAGCAACAATATTTCGCGTTCGCTGACACAGTTTTCTAATAGCATTTTTATTAGACATTTTCCCTTGAACGGCTGCTCCGGCATCTTCTAGGGCACGATTTAGTATCTGGACTGGCGTATCCATCGTTTCCTCGGCCCGTGTTTTTATAGAAACTTTTATTTTAGCAACACATACCCCTGCTGCGTCACTATCATGATTGTGGTTTCCAACATCACACAAATATTCATCGTTCACAGTTGTATGTAGACGACCAGGGCACTTGTCTGCTTTTCTCTCACATCTCCAAAACTTCTTTGCTCCATCTTTGCTGGTTTTATCGTAAACGTACAGGTAAGCGTTAGAGCAGAGCTTCTTTTGGTTGCGGTTGGTTTTTGTAACTTCCATAACTTTCGACAACACTAACGAACAACTAAAGTAACTATTCGCAAATAACAGCTGAAGAAATATTGTTCGGGGGTAAGTTTAAATAGATCCAGAGACACGGAACTAATCACCTGTAGGTACTAATAGAGGTACATCAGAAAGACTTAAGGGTAATTAAGATTAGGGAAATTAGAAGAATTTAATTTACCTGCTTAATGACGTCAATTTACTGCATAATGGTCTCATAATCGTTATCTATTAAGTTCATGTGGTAAAATGGTTTATACTAATGACAATTACAAGAAGACATTATGTGGAATTATTAAAAATAATTAAGCAACATTATTAGAAGTTTCAAACTATTTAAAAATGTATACTACTGGCGCCCAAACGTCCGGCGGTCAAAAGTATGGCGCCCAAACGGCGGTGCCCAAATGTCGCGTACCGTCAGCAAGCTGATCGATGAAGACCTGAAGACATACAAGAAGTATGAGTTGGTTCCCTTTCCATTATCGTTGTTTGACGAAAATGGGATGCGGAAAACTAAAAAATCAGCCTTGTATGATGTGTTTGAAGTGTCGACTTCAGAAATTGACTTCCCCGACTTCGATATTGTTGAGGATGGTGGCTTCTTGCTGCACAAGGTATTGTGGCCCAAAGACTAAAAAATTTCAACACTTTGCCACTGCTACATCAAGCACCTTCTCAAGCATTACTTGGGTAAAAGTTGTACTGTGGTGTTTGATGGTTACTCCTCCACCGAGTGCAATACTAAGAGAGCGGAACAAAGCCGAAGATACAAGCTGAAGAAGTCGGTGGATTTTAATGAGGGAACAGTGATCACCGGCAAACAGGTGGATTTTCTTTCCAACGAAAATAATAAGTCAAGGCTTATTTCCCTTCTTTCAGTGGCACTTAGAAACCAGGGAATAGATGTTAGAGAAGCATCTGACGATGCTGATACATTATTTATTAAAACTACTATAGAAAAATCCGGGGAAAATGCCAACATTGCAGTAATCGGTGAAGATGTTGATCTCATGGTTCTACTTATGGCTTTAATCCCGCCCGAACGACAAATCCTGTTAATCAAGCCGAGCCATGGCAACGTTGAAAGAAAAGTTTATTCAAGCAACGATTTAGTGGAGGTGACACCACTTCAGCGTCATACCGGAAAGGTTCAAGTCTGTCAATTTGTTGAGGAAGCATGCTGCAGAGTTGCAAGGTATTGCTGATGTTTTCAACAGTCCAACCTCTTCTCATGATACTGCAGTAGAGGCAGGGAAAAGAATGTTTCTAAAATTGTACGGAGCACCTGCTAAACAGACATCCCCCAACTTGTATCGATATCACTTGTTCACACAAGCAGTGTCTAATGTCAAACCGGGCATTGCTGCATTACCACCAACAGAAGGAGCAGCAAAACAACATTCCTATCGAGTATACCACCAAGTACAATTTTGGATGGGAAACCAATTATCACCTGAAAGCTAGGGGTGAAAGCAGGAAAATAATCGGCTCATTGCCGTCACAACCGAAGACCTGTTTGCTCCTAACGAAATACTAAATCTCATTTTTTGTAAATGCAAGACTGTATGTGGACCCAGGTATGGGTGTAGAAAAGCTGCACTACGGTGTATGAACATCTGCCATTCTTGCCATGGCGGATGCTTGAATGCCACGTATATCATAATTTACGAGGAAGAAGAAAGAAGATTTGGATTTACTGCTTCCAGATGAAGCCTGCCCAGTGACAATATCTCAACAACCTATTATGTCCATCACTTCACCAGAAGAAGCAGGACCCTCCTCAAGCAAAAAAATCTAGATTCGAGTGAAAGAACCACCAAAAACTTTTTTTACTACTTCTACTACTTTCCCTTCTTTTAATTTTAGTATTTCATTTCAAACTGTGAAATAAAAAATTGTATTATCAATTATGCTGTAACTTCTTCTTAGACTCCAAAACTACTTATGAAATAGGGGTAGGGTGGGGGTAGTTGTGTGGTGATGAACAGACGGACGGACACGGCCATATCTATAGGCTGTTGCTAAGGCGAACGCTGAAAAAATGTTGAGGTTACAGCCTTTGCATGAAAACCAGCGCTAGTTTGGCAGTCGAAAAGGAAGCCCTATCTTCAACGCCAAATAACTCTATACCTATTACAGATACGAAAAAAATTCATAGAATCGCTTTTGTAGCAAATATTATAAGCTTTATTTTTGTATTAAACTATATTTTTGCTAGGACCAACAGCTTCCGAGATAAAAACAAAAAACCGAAAAAAGTGCCATGTTTCACGCCACTGCCGCTGGAGCTCACCAACGATTCATCAGGACTTTTATATAATTGATCACTAGAAAGATCTAAGTAAGTGTGCAAAGTTTCAAAACTGTTGGAATTATTTTTAGGTGAAAACCTATTTTAACTGGACTACTACTGGGATTATCAAAAAATTTAATTTGTATACAGGATATTTCGTGCGTCAGAATACCTTTTTTCTCTAGCCATCTCTTTTCCGAATCTGCGCATTTCGCGGTTCATAAGATTGTGAAACTAATCTAGCACATGAGAGTATAGCTTGAGTGAGAATTGAAATCCAAATACGGCTATTCCATGATAGTATAAGTTTATAAAAACGATCAAAGGGTGGAACTTTATGGAAAAGAAACAGTAATTAACTATTCGTATTTGAATTAAAGGGCGCTCTTCTCACTTGATATATTTAAAAAGGGGTAAAACAAAATATGAAGTCTTTCAAAATTCTACTAATGCATAATGAACTAAATTTGACATAACATAGCAAGATTTCCTGTAAAGTACCAACCACCAACCAAAAATACATACATGGTGAGCAACAAAGATCCTAACAGTTCTTGAACTGTTACAAGATGGTTTATATATCCTCTTAAATATTTTGTACACGCTAAACATGTACATCCCGGTAAAATGGGTTCAAAATCATCTGCATACCTGTAAAGCTAATATTAAAATTACCTTAAAAATTTAATAAAAAATTTCTTACTGTGGTTGGCGTAAATTTATTTCATATTCACCATTTTTGTCAGAAGGATCCAATGTAAAAGTAAGGGCACATGATCTTTCCGTCAAAATATAACAGTATGATGTGTCAAACATGTCGATGCCCAGTTTTACTAACTGTAAGATTGTTACTGGGTTCCAACATCCATGTATGGCTCGAAGCTTGTCTTCAGGCAATTTGTCCTAAATTCACATATTTATTTGCAATGCCATATCTACTGTACCGGATTTTTTTATAGTTCCTTAATAAAACAAAATATCGAAAAATGCTATTAAGAAAGTTTATGGAGCATTTTGTTTTCGTTAATCTAAAATTATTTTCGGATATGCACATTTGGTTGGTCCTGTTATGCATTTTATATGGAATATTTAGTATATTATTATTTTTTAACTCTGTGATTATTAAACTATTATATGGATATAAGGTTTCAACAGCCTAAATCTATAATTTGTGCTTTATTCATATAACATTTTGATCAATTTTTTTTTCAACTAATAAAGGTAATTATTAGTTCTAATTTTGTGTCAAAAGTTTATTATTGTTTGGTGTTTAAAATTGATTGGTCAATTGAAAAATTATTTGACAAGCTATTTCAAATTGCATAATTTCTCAAAAAATTTAAATTGAAAGCCCTGTATGATTATAATTTGAATTTGTTAACTATTTCTTGCTTTACTTCTTTGAAATTCATATTTATGTTTTAAAAATAATAATAAGACACAATTTCAACACGTTTTATTTGCTTTTGGTGCTTTATACATATTTTGTATGTCATAATACATATAAAGCAATTTAAACCTGTTGAAATTGTGACTATTATTATTTTAAAAATATAATTTTAATGTTTTTCATTAAATTAGCTTTCATTTGATACTGCATTTCTAATGTTCGTAATTAATATAATATTAGAAAGTTTATTTTTATCAATTTTACTGTAATACTTAGGCCCTTTTCTCAGGCTTTGATTTGCCATTTCTTCCTAAGCAAGCGTTTTTAGAGATACAAATATAATTGGTTTTATACAAAGTGTTCAGAAAAGGTTGAGATGACCTTGACTCTACCCGCCAAATATTTGAAAATTAGGTTGGCAGCGCAAAAAATTTCCCCATACCCTACTCAGCTGATAGACTGCAACGGTTTCAATCTCACTGTTTATGTGTCAATTTGCATCTCAGCGTATTTTATTTCCGAGTCTTGTTGAGTTCTTCCTGCCTTTTTGGGTCTCATCTTTGAAAAAACAGTTCTTATCAGAACTACTGAACCTGTTTCCTAGTGTAGTAAGGTAAGGCACAAACAATTGTAAACTATTCAGTTCCACAGAATAAGAGGTTATGTTTTAATTTCAGCTAGACAACAATTATGGTGTTTACAGCAGAACAAGACGCCTTTATTGTAATGGCTCATTATCGCAGTGGAAATTTAAATCCAGATGGTACTTGGATTTATAACCTGGTGTCTTGCATTGAACAATTTGTACAGCAGTTTCCGGATCCAGAGTTTAACCGGCACAATTTTGTAAATCACAAGCACAACATAATTAGGCGATTTGAAGAAAGAAACTGCATTTGCAAAGGAAAATCCACCGGACGACCAACTAAGTTAACACCAGAGAGGATGGCTGATATTGAGCAACGCATTACAACTAGTCCAAAAAAATCGTTAAGAAAATTAGCAGCTCAGACTGGTTTGTTTACTTCAACCATGTATAAAAGCAAGTTGTTATTATAAATAATTTTAGGACTGGCACTCGGTACTGTTCATACAGCTGCAAAGAAAAGGCTTCATTTTCATCCTTACAAGGTGCGTGTTGTACAGCAGTTACTTCCACCGAAAACATGAAAAGAAGAGTTAATGCATGTTTACATAATGAAGGCCAGCATTTTGAACATATGCTCTGAATGTTTTTAATGAAAATGTTATTTAATTAATGCAACTTTTTAGCTTTGTTTAATATAAAACTGTAATTTGGAATTTTATTGATGAATGCATTTATATTAAATTGTTTTATTGTATGCATGTACTTCTTAATAATTATTAAATAATAAACGTTAGTTCTTTTGTATTTTACTTGAAATTTATGCTGATTGTTTTAATATTCCTTTTTCAAATTAAATAAAATAAAGAAATCTGCTTTACCAACTTTTTAGTAACTTTTTGTAATGTTCAATACCAATAGTGTAATATTGGTTGCCTAAAATCCATCTCAACCTTTTCTGAACACTTTGTATGTGAAACACATGTGTAAGTAGAAAAGCAGAGAGTATTACATAAAAATTTAAGAAAATCTATTTTATAAATTATGAAAGATAATAGAGATCATCATCCATTTACGGATAGCTACTGTGCAGTATGTCTACTTATGATTCAATTGACCAAGTAATTTTGAAGACCCTATACAAACAAGCTCTTTCACGAAATTATAATTAATAGTATATTTCAAAGAGTTGAATAAGGACCTATTAAAAAGTCTTCGGCATTTTCACCAAATGCTTACCACAACAAATTCAACAACCGGTTTAAGTTCCTCGGCATTAAGTAATTCAACTTCTGGCCCATTATTGTGCAAACCATCAATTAAATATCCACCAACTTTCGAGTTGCTACACACAGCATCTATGCATTCTTTTCGTGCCTTCAAACAATATCCACCAGCAATGGCGCCCATTACAAAGGAATTGTTTAGAGCTTCAGATTTTTCATGTCTTTCCATGCATTGCTTGAAGTATGTTATGGTATTGCTAACAGCTTTACTGGTACGTTTACTCGAACTTGCTACGTTTGTGTCACCATCGGACAGCAAATAATAGATGTCTGGTTTAAAAGATTCCACGGAGTTCATGTACAACTTAGCATTTATTAATACTTTTCCTTGTCTTGTCCACAATGGAATAAAATCTTGAACGTGATGACCTGGTTGTGTGTAATCGGCTGGGTCTTGGACTGTTACACATGATATGCACTCTTTCATTCCTAAAATGGAACATATTTGTAGTTGTTTAAATAACCTGTTTATTTACTTTCTACATGTTGATACTTACCAACAAAATCAGTTATATTTCCCACATATTCTGACATTGCATCTTCAAAGTTGTAGGTACTAACAAGAGGGATTTGAATAATTTGTGAACCCTGACACACCGTCTTAAACACTTCATTAGTTACATGAGGAATGCTTCCACCCTAAAATTACTATACATTAGCTTAAACAATACATAATTATTATTAACTTACCCTAGTGTACAGCATGGCCATAGGAGTTTCCAGGCTCATATTCGGATGTCTATTAATTTCTTTTAGTACCCCCAATCGGGGGCCACATTTTGTTGCACTACTTACGAAAAATTTCATTGTTAGTTGTTAAAATCTCTTGTTGTAATGGTGCTGTTCTTAAATACAAAAGCAACTTTTTTTGAGTTCACAAGAAATATGACGTTTTAAAAAAATAAACGTCATTTAAAATAGTAAAAACACGTGCATATGTAGGGATAGTATTTTGGGTCCTTTCAACTGCAATCTACATGCACGATATTATACAGTACATCGTGCAATTTCTTTATGAAAATTTACCTTAAATATAATCTATGAAATTTTTCAAAATGATCAACTTCCTAACCTTGAACTTATTTTCGAAAGATCACGGTAATTAATTACGGTTTTATTTATAATTGTATTACTGTAATTATAGCGAAGTAATCTTTTCGTGAATTGAATAAACTTAAGAATTGATTTTAAATACAATTTTCCATTATTTATTCTACTCTAACCTCACATTCTATGATTCTAGTTCTAACCAGCCAGTTCGATTCCGCAGTGTCTAGAGTCCCGTTAACGGTAGCCGATAGGTTATTTTTTTTAAAGGAAAAGAAAATATAAACGGGTATACTAAAGGATGTGCGTAATAAGTTCCATTTTCGGCGATTTTGGTAGTTATAAATAAAAAGTGGTGAAATGGTACTAACTAAGTCATTACCAGCAGGGACCTCGGTGATCTAGTGCAGCAACGCGTTGCCACTCGAGGTAACACTGAATTGCGCTCGTTCCATTGTGGTTTCGAATCTCAGCTGGGGCGACCGCATTTCACTTAGTTAAGTTTAGGGTGCATGCTGCATGAATGGTTAGTGTGTAAGGGACGCCCGTACCCCCCTGAAGTAATGCGAAAAGCGGTTCCGGAGGGGGGGGGGACGGTAGTATGAATGAATGAGAAAAAAAAGGTATTACCAGCAAGAACGAGAGTTGTTTATTGGTCCAAGTAATACAAAATAAGTAGCCGGATTATTGAATTATGCTTTTTAATTTCCAACGAAGTGGAAATTGCCATTATTATTTTACTACGAAATTGTCAACTCTTGTGGGATTTATATAAGAGACCACTGTATTCGTTCAAAGATACCGTGTACTCACGCTATTAAAGCCCCAGTATAGGGCACAATTAAATAAACTACATATTCGACATTACTTTTTTCGACCTGTTTGTAGTATTCGATGCTAATGTGAGCGACATATTTCCTCTTTGTACATTTGTCAATATTTCAGTTCGACATTTTTGCTATTGGGCATAATTTTTTGTACTCGACGTTGTTATATCGACCAAATTTATGTTATGTTAGTCACATTTAAAAATGTTTTCAATCCAGATTTTTTTTGTCAATTTTCTGTAATATAATGAGCTTATTATCGGGGTGTTTTTCGTTTACGCTCGATATTTTATAATTCGACGTTGGTTTATTCAGTATTTCCAATTTGCCATTACTTGCACTGGGTATGTTTGTATTTTATAATCGATGTTATTGCATTTACGATTCTTCGTTCGATATTATTTCTTTTTCGAGCTGTTTGTATTTGACTCTATCGCATTATTTCGTGTAATTTTATGTTTGCTTCCTTATCCTTCCTAAATTTTAGAGCTGTCTACCCGAACGCTGGAATGCGAACCGTAGCCAGTGTAAAAAACAATAGGTATAATATACGACAGAAGAAATTGGTCACAAAATATTGACATTGTTCTGATTGTAAGAAAATTAGATACCTAAATCTTCAGGAAATGAAGTTCACATGTATCATAAACTTAGGTTGCTTTTACCGTTTTTTTTTTTGTAATTGTTTTTCATCAGTCCGTATGATTTTTTCCCTAATTCTTTTCACCTATTTCAATCTTATATACAAAGTGATTTTTTAAAAAGTCAATTGCAGTAGCCTAGGGGTTGTCCCGTCTATATTAGAGATGAGCGATATAGTGAAATTTCAATATCGGCGCTATCGGTGACTGCTACTTTTTAATATCGGTGATTTTAAGTAGTGACTGCGATCGCAGTTTTGAGTAATAGTGATTTAGGTTTGGACCGCTATGTGGCGAAGCAATCGCGGATAGTGAAATCATCTTGGTGACCCTGGCGCGTTATACGTTTTTTCGCAATACACATATGCGTACGGTAGGGTTTATTACAATACAACCTTTACTTTCCCATTATTTTCAATTCAAATATACGTACTTCCCCGGTTCTTCTCATTTAATAGTTCGAACAATCGCTACTGTTGTCGTTATTCATCTGGTTAGTAAATTAAATAATAATATTAAGAATAATATGAGCGAAGTAGATTAGAATTTCTATGTTAGTAAATAGGTACCAATTATTAAGACTGAAGTAGATTAGTATTATTATTTAAGTAAAAATATCATTGTAATGCGACTGTTACCCTCCAATAATAAGCTTAGGCTCTTGGTGCATATTATAATGATTATACCAATATACGAATATTTTTTGCCGGTTGATCTGTGAATTTAGCTTTAGCGGTAGCTAGTAAACTATCAAAAAATTTAATATTTTTGCTATCTACAACTAGAGGCCGACAAACACGTTGAATTGAAGATTTAAATTTACAGATCGCCGAAATAATAAAATTGTAACAGAAATCGCTAAACCACTATTCACCGTGATTTTGATACTTCAGTCACAGTCACTGTCAGTGATTTTTTGATCGCAGTGAAAAAATCACCGGCAGTGAAATATCGCTCATCTCTAGTCTATATTAAGCTTTATAATCTGACAATATGAAAATTGTAACAGAAAGAAAGAAATCTTGACGAAAAACCTGTAATTTACTTACCTTAATAAATTACAAATCAGTTGCAACTAAATACTTGTTCATTTTCACATTTTGTTGGGCCAAAATTTTTAACTACCTGAACTGTCACACAGTTTGACATACAGGTAAATGTCATTTAAAGCTCATTACAGCTGACTGCAGACGGAATAGCTTTTTTTCTAGGCTTGCTGCAATTGACTTTTTAAAAAATCACTTTGTAAGTTGTCTACAAGTTTATGTTTAAGAAACCGCTATATGAAAGATTGTTTATCAACGTAGCTACGGTGACAATAGAAAACATTAATCTTAGCTTAGGTAGAGTACATAACTAGTATACCCTTAATGGGACTTTAGACACGTATTTTTAAAAACCAAACCATGTGCTTATAGAAAAAATGATTACTATCTTTTCAACAGTCAATTGTGGCATACACAAAAATTAAATTAGGCAATTTCTAGATTAAGATTTGCTCTGTAGATTTTTCAAAATTATCTACATTCTAACCTTAAACTTCCTCTCAAATTTTTTCAAAAACTAATTCATGATTTTTGTTTGTTATCATTACATGAATTGCGAAGAAACATCCGTTTAGTAAACTTACTACCTTGTTATACAGGGTGTTTCCAAATAAGTGCGAAAGTTTTTAGGGGGTGATTCCTTGTCGAAAATTAAAGGGGGTCTTTCATGTAAACAAAAGCTCTTAGGCCTGTCCTTGAAAAGTTACACGCTTCCAAAAATGAGAAACAAAATTAGTTTTTTTTGCTTTTGTGAAATTGTTGAAGAGTTAAAGAAATGGCATTTTGTGGGCGTGTTCTACCAATAAAAACGCTACCTATGAATTTTTTTAAATTTTGTGTGATCTTTTAAAGGGATGAAACATGCAACCCCTATTCCATTTTTTACCAGAACTTTTTTACAAAATAAAATTTCTTGATTTAAAAATATCTGTTGAAAATAATGATTTAGTGCTAAACCTTTTTAACTCTTGTGTTGTTTCCGTAAAAGCAACAGTTTCTTAATAAAAAAATAAAATACAACATCGTGCATGAACGGATCTTCTGCAAATGGAATCGAAAAAATCTAGTAGGTGGCTGTCACGTTTTGTTTGCACAGATTATGACTTCAATCGTAGTATCTAGTAGGTGGCTGTCAAGTCGCTTTGATTTTTATGTGGTAGCTGAAAGTTCAATTGTGCCTTTTAAATCTTCAATATGAATAATTACACTAACGCTGAAATGGCCGATATGCATTTTATGTATGGCCGTGCACTTTTGCCGCGAGATTTTCCCCATCGAGTACACTTTTCTCAATGGAGTCTTCAAGTGATTACCCAAAATGCTCAATTTTTAGAAAACGTATTACTCACTGACGAATCCAACTTTTCAAGGCAAGGAATTACAAATTTTCGTAATAACCATCTATGGGCCGAAGATAACCCACATGCAATTCAAGAAGGTCGGTACCAATATGAATTTTCACTTAACGTGTGGGTCGGAATTATTGGCGAAAATGTTATTGGACCGTATTTTCTACCGTTGAGGCTAAATGGTGCATCCTATACAAATTTTCTCCAGGAGCAGCTTCCAATTTTACTTGAAAATGTTCCACTAGCTATTCGACCACGAATGTGGTTTATGCACGATGGTGCGCCTGCCCATTTTAGCATAACTGCTCGTCAGTACTTGGACGACGTGTATCCAAATTGTTGGATAGGCCGAGCAGGACCTCAACCTTGGCCTCCCAGATCTCCAGACTTAAACCCCTTGGACTTTTGCATCTGGGGTCACCTTAAGTACTTGGTTTATACGACCCCCATCGAATGTGTAAATGATTTAAGGAATCCCATCATTGCAGGTTGCGAGACAATCCAAAACACACCCGGAATATTTCAACGTTTGCGCCAATCTCTGAGACGAAGACTTGATTCCTGTCTAATGGTTGGAGGTGGTCATTTCGAGCAGTGTTTATAACTCTGTTCAGTTTGATCTTGTTGTCTTTTTCTTTGTTGTAATACACATAATTTTGTTTTGTTTGTATTTTTAATTTGATATTCTATTAAAACAAAACATGGTACTGGTACATGCCTACATTAAAAGTTAAAACACGCGGAATAACTTTAAAATACTACGATTGAAGTCATAATTTGTGCAAACAAAACGTGACAGCCACCTACTAGATTTTTTCGATTCCATTTGCAGAAAATCCGTTCATGCACGATGTTGTATTTTATTTTTTATTAAGAAACTATTGCTTTTACGGAAACAACATAAGAGTTAAAAAGGTTTAGAACTAAATCATTCTTTTCAACAGATATTTTTAAATCAAGAAATTTTATTTTGTTAAAAAGTTCTGGTAAAAAATGGAATAGGGGTTGCATGTTTCACCCCTTTAAAAGATCACAACAAAATTTAAAAAAATTCATAGGTAGCGTTTTCATTGGTAGAACACGCCCACAAAATGCCATTTCTTTACCACTTCAACAATTTCACAAAAGCAAAAAAAACTAATTTTGTTTCTCATTTTTGGAAGCGTGTAACTTTTCAAGGACAGGCCTAAGAGCTTTTGTTTAGATGAAAGACCCCCTTTAATTTTCGACAAGGAATCATCCCCTAAAAACTTTCGCACTTATTTGGAAACACCCTGTATATACCGTGTTAATTTCAGTAATTTTGTTATTGACATAGTTTTAACCTCACTTTCTGATTAGTTGTAGCGTCTA
>JABXWE010040188.1:0-22174 GCA_014611495.1 Limonius californicus
GAGATTATCCAAAAACCAACGACAAAACTGAACTATTTTTGGATAATCCTGTTCTAAATGCTCCTGAACGGATATAAATTGGTAAGGATGCAAATGGAAAGCTTGTCTCAATATTATGTGGCATGTACCGTAACTTAAATCATCAACTTGCTGTCATAAATGTCTAATTGGTGTTTTTGGAGCCTCGTCAATTCGTTGTCTTACAGTTTCAATTAAAGCAGGTACTATCTTCTTTGGCTTACCAGACCCTTCTTTCCTTCCAACACTTCCAGTTTCTCGAAAATTGCTGACTAAATTTTTAATCAAATCATAAAATTTTCGGTATATAATAATTTCATTGGAATGCCTCTCTCAGAATTCCACAAAACAAGGAGGAATCGAATAGGTCAATTCTCCGTCAACTTGAGAGCCGTTCCGAAAGTAAGATTCAATCATAAATGCTCTTTGAAATGTATTAAAAATCATTTTAACACTCTGTCAGATTCGTATCAAAAAAAGATATTTGTGGTATAGAAATGGATCATAGTTACATTCTGTCAAGATCTCTTACTGTATTAATTAACAATTTCATTAATATTAATTAGTTAGTATGTAACAAGGATACAAATGAGAAACAAATATTTTATTAGAGAATTTTATTTAACTCAGCTACTGTCTAAAATTGCGTCCATTCACTTCCACATACTTTCTAATTCGTTTTAAAACCGATTTAGAGTGTTAGGTGTAATTAATGTATACGATTAATCTATTTGTAAACGAGGCTTGTTTACTGGCGGAGTTACCTGTACTATACCCCAAAAACAAAATGAGATCCTAGCATCTTCGTGTCCATAGATGTACAGCTCCTCTTCCAATCCAATTTTCCCCAAGTAAATTATTTAAGTAATTGCTGACAATCTAACTGTAACGAGCAGAATAATCACCGTGTTGGTATCAAAGTTGAATTCAGTTTGAGAATTTTGCCTCCTCGCTAAGCAACACACAATTTGTAAAACAAAGATCCAAAACAAATTTATTCTAAAAGAAATTACAAAACTGATATTTTCTCTAGGGGTCATTTTCATGCAATTTGTGCACCAAAGTACCATGATAAAATGAAATAGATTGGCTTTCAGAATTGTTCTAACTGAAATTCCTACATTTGTGCTTAGGTCTTCTCTAACATTGCTAGTTCATTTTCTATGTTAATAATCGTTCTGGGCCTACATCTTCTGAAATTAACATATTTGGCTTCGTTCCTGAGAGTTTCAGTAGCGGTGGTTTTCTAGCTAGATACCTAGCGCCTGTTCTCGTTATTTCAAAACATCTAACTTAAAATTTAAATACATTGGCGGCTCGCCTTAGTATTTCCATAAGTAGAAAACCTTAATCAGCCAAATTAAATGCATGAGAAAGCGTTTTGTACCATGTCATGTCACTTTTAAGGCGAGACAACTTAGCTGGGTAACCCTATATTAGTGTAGTGTAAAACATCTAGTTTTTAATTGTTTACTCTTAATGAAACCCTACGTCTCGAGTTTAAATCTTAAAAATCGATTATGACTTCGAAAATTCTATTAAAAACTTTCTTTTTGTTGGTAAATTGCAATGGATAAACTTACAACAGGCTACTACTACTATTTCACGGACTGTGCCGATATTGCAAGCGGATAGTTCAAGTTTAGAATGAGCTCCGTCCCCACTTAAAGCCACTTTGCGTGTATGCAATCCGCGGCCTGTGTTTCAGCTATATTGGTCAAGTTTGAAACTTGAAGCAGCTTGTATAGCACAAATTCCGTTTCTTAAGTGGAGAACTTAGGTTTCACAAAAGTTTATGAGGATCACTTATTTTTAAATTTAAAGCGGAAATTGTGATTCCATAATCTTAAATATAGGATTGATAATTAAGGAGTTTAAACTTTAAATTTCTTTCCAAATATTAACTCAACATGTCTTGTTCTAAATTGAGTTGCGATGTGAAATCTAAAGTTTTTCGTAGTAGATAGTCTTTTAAATTCAAGTTAAAATTGAAGAAACGATTTCATAGTAGAAACTTTTCCTTGTAGATTGACAGGTTGAGATTTAAATTTAGTCTAAACATATTTTTTAAATATCAATCTCGATTATGAAATCGAAGTCTATTGTCTTATAAGGAAATTGGGAATGTGAAATCGAATTCATAAGAAAGGATTTAGATTTGGTACATAAGATTTAAAGTTAAAACTCTAAACAAAACTTTTAATTGATGATATCAACCGTAAATTTGATGTAGAATTTATAGTCGAAATAACAATTCCAAACTTATGAATTCAAGCGTGATGTCCAAATTACGACTATGAAATTGAGATTTCGAGCTTAAAGTCTGAATATCTCTTTACAATTACAATCTCATGTTTGTACTGTCATGTTTTGTGTATTGCTTTCGCTTTCTTAAAAATATTAACTTTCTAATTATGTGATGACAAAATCAAGAACGGGAAGTCGATTTTGAGTGTTTTTATATCAAAATTCAGTATGAAATTTATATATCAACTTCACTGTAGATAGAGATTTGTAATTTAAAAACAGACAACTTGCACTTTAAATAAATATACTAAGTACGAAGTGGAAAGTTCTATTTAGAAGTATAAATATGGTGTCCATAATCGAAGTATCGAATTCGTAAACGAAATCCCAATCGAATAAAATTAGATTTTGTGAAATTAAAGTCAAAAAATGCCATTTTAAATCGATATCTGCATTTTGAAATTAACTTTAAAATGGATATTTTTGAATTGAAATCTGTGTTTCAAATCGACATTTCAAGTATAAAGTCGGAACTTCTAGTGCCAAATAAAAATTATCAGTTTAATGTTTCGAGTTTGCACGTAGTCTTGAGGTAGAACTTGAAATTTCCAATATGATGTGGTCAGAATCACGAATGTAAAGTTGAAAGGCATGTCTTAAATCTATAGCAATTGACATTTCAAGTTTAAGCCTTAAAATTTCTACTTTCATATCATCAAGATTTTGCATAGGAAGTCGAGTATTCCAATATTAATTGGGAATTATAAGTTTAAAGTCCAAGTTTTGAGTTTGTAGTCAAAATCCTGTATTTTAATTGGAAATTTTTGGAGTGGTGTTCTCTAATTTTCAATTAAATTCGGATTTCAAACCGAAAACAAAGCGTGTTAAATCGACACTTTCATTGCGAAATCGAAATTTCAAGTTTAAACTTGAAATATCAGGAATAAACTTCAAACCTTTAATTTAAAAAGAGTATTCAATGTTCAAATTCAAAAATTTGTCGTGAAGATTTTATTTAATATAAAATTTCTAGGCGGTGTTCTCTAATTTCTAATCAAAATATCGGAATAAAAATCAAAAACGAAGCGTTTTTTATCGGCACTGACAATTTGAAATAGAAATTTCTACTTTAAACACTATCTATAGACACTTGCAATTCGAAATTGAAATTTCAATTTCAAACTTTGAAATATCATTAATAAACTTTAATTTGAAAAGAGAGTTTAAAATTCAAGTTTCGATTATATAGCGAACATCGCGTTTTGCTTAATATACAATTTCTGGGACAGTGTTCTCTAATTTGTAATCAAAATATTGTACTTAAAATCAAAGCATTTTAAATCGGCATTTACAACTTGAAATCGAAATATCAAGTTTAAACTAGATGTCCCAGGAAACTTCAAATTTTCAATTAAAGGAGAGAGTTTAAAGTTTAAGTTGTAAGTTTGTAGCAAATACCGTGTGTTTTAATATTACATTTCTGGGGCGGTGATCTGTGCTATGTAATCAAAATATCGGACTTAAACTCGAAAAAGAAGCGTTTCAAATAGACACTTTCAATTTGAAACAGAAATTTCAAGTTTAAACTAGAAATCCCTGAAATAGACTTGGAACTTTTAATTTAAAGACACATTCAATTTAAAACCTAAATTTTAAGTTTATACTCTCTCTTTCAATCGACACTTTCAATTTGAAATAGAAATTTCAATTTTTAACTTGGAATCTTAGGAATAAACTTGAAATCTTTAATTTAAGCAGATAGTTTAAAGTTAAGTTTAGAGTTTGTAGCCAATATCCTGTGTTTCATTTAAAACACAATTTCTGGGGCGGTGTTCTCAAATTTTTAATCAAATTCTCGGACTTATTGACAACGGAGCGTTTTAAATTGACATTTTCAATTCAATATCAAAATTTCAAGTTCATACGCTATCTTTGAATCGGCACTTTCAATTTGAAGTGGAAATTTCAAGTTTAAATTTGAAATTTCAGAAATGAACTTGAAATCTTCAAGGAGATAGTTTAAAGTCCAAGTTTTGAGTTTGTATCGAATTTCCCGTGTTTTACTTAACACAAAATTTCTGGGGCGCTGGTCTCTAATTTATAATCAAATTCTCGGACTTAAAATCAAAATCGAAGCATTTTAAATCGACACCTTTAATTTAAAATCAAAATTTCAAGTTTAACCTTGAAATCTCTGGAATAAACTTGAAATCTTTAATTTACGGAGATAGTTTAAAGTTCACGTTTAGAGTGTGTATCGAATATCCTGTGTTTTATTTAATACAAAATTTCTAGGGCGGTGTTCTCCAATTTTTAATGAAATTATGGAAATCAAAATCAAAAACGAAGCGTTTTAAATCTACACTTTCAATTTAAAATAGAATTTCAAGTTTATGCGCTGTCTTTCAAACGGCGCTTTCTATTTGAAATAGAAATTTTAAGTTTAAACTTGAAGCCTTTAGGAATATACTTGAAATCTTTAATTCAGGGAGAGTGTTTAAAGTTAAAGTTTTGAGTTAGTGGCGGATATCCTGTGTTTTATTTAATACAACATTTCTGGGGCGGTGTTCTCTAATTTTGTAGATAAAACTTCGAGCTTAAAATCAAATACAAATCGTTTTAAGTCAGAATTTCAAGTATATACGTTCTCTTTGAATCGATACTTTCAATTTGTAATCGAAATATCAAATTTAAACTAATAATCTCAAGAATAAACTTGAAACCTTTAATTTAAAGAGAGAATTTGAAGTTGAAACCAGTAACTAAAAGATTAGAGAATAAACGCAATATGTCGTGCAATTAAAGAATCTCAAACGGGGTCAAAATTTGACGTCTTTAATTAGTTCATAATTAGCAACACCACAATCATTGACCACAATTAAATATAATAGTTTATAACACCATATATTAAAACTGATGCGAATCCCGGCCCTTCTAAAATTACATTACATTACAGTAATTTTTCTATTACATCATATTTAATAGTTAATTTTTCCCAAGTTTCAGAGCACACTTTGGAGTCAGCAAACTATTCAGAAACTGTAGCATAGTTAGCACAAACTTTATCCAACTAATTAGGCTGTCGAAAACTTCCTGATCATTTATAATTATAGTGTCTGTAACAATTATTTTGTCGTTAAATTCATATTTGTCTAACTAAACTTTTTCTCATTTTGAACTTATAATTACCTCCTAGAATAAAGTTTTTAATCTCAAAATCGCTGTAGCTTTTTATTGCAAACAGTTGTAAAAACGCTCTTGATTAAGTATTGCAATATATTAAAACTTGGAAAATAAGACAGTTAATATTAGAGTATGCAAATACCGCCTGAGCAGGAAAGTTTCGTAAGGGGAAGAGGAACCAGAGATCACATATTCAACACAAACAACTGATTGAGAAATCACGTGTGTTTAATACCACCATGCTACTACGCTTCGTCGATTATAAAAAGGCTGTGTTCAAATGGCAACAACTGTGGACGGTCCTCGACGAAGTGGGAGTCCCGAACCGCGTCATATCACTGATACAGAATTTGTATGCAACAAATTAAGCAGTAGGTTAAATAAGCAGGAATCAGATAAATTTGCTGATAAAAAGGGAGTGCAACAAGGTTGCATACTCTCACCCCGACTCTTCAATGCATATGGAGAGTACATGTAATGAGACACGCACTGGATAATTTTAAAGGCGGCATCTCAATTGGCGGGCAAATGCTCACCAACCTCCGATACGCCGACGATACAACAATATTGTCGAGAGACAAGAACGAAATGCAACAAATGTTAGAACAAGTGACGAGAAAAAGCAGAAATTTGGGGCTCGAAATAAACTTAAACAAGATTAAACTCATGATAATCAGTACAAATCACACTCTGCCACCAAGACGACTTCTAAAACACATAGAGAGTGTTGATGAGTTCATATACCTAGGCTTCCTAATAAGCAACCAAGGAGGATGCAAAAAAGAAATCAGAAGACGCATCACAATGGATCGCACAGCTATGACCAACCTGACAAAGATATGGAAAGACCAACAGGTCACAAGAAACACTAAAATAGCTCTAGTGAAATCACTTATCATTACAATCTTTATGTATGGGCAGAGACGTGGGCAATCAAAGCATCAGACTTAAAGAGAATAGATGCATTCGAGATGTGGTGCTGGCGTAGAATGCTGCGTGTATCGTGGAAAAGCGTGGAAAGGCGCACTAACGTATCCATATTGAATGAAATAGGAGAGACAGACAGGCTTTCCACGATATGTCGCCAACGAATTCTGCAATACTTTGGCAATACAGTTCAAAAAAGAAACTGATAGTCTAGAGAAACTCATCGTGCAGGGAAAAGTAGAGGGCAATAGACCAAGAGGCAGCTCACCGACCAGATGGTTTGATCAAGTAAAAGCCATAACAGGATGTCCACTACAAAATACGCGAAGCTAAAGATCGGCACTCATGGAGAAACACCATAAACAAATGCCCGTAATCATAGCATCGCGACTCCTCAGACATGAAAATACGACAGAGAAGAAGAATGCACTTCCCAGTTTTCTACATTACGTAACAATGTAGGTTTGGAAGTTCTATACGCTCTAGTTTAAACGAATCAATGATCTACAATCTAAATTAAGGAATTCTACAACTTGAGTTGCATTCCGAAAAACTACTGTAGTACATTTTTACCTAAAATTGTATGCAGTAACATACATTTACGCAATATTAGGATCTTGGATGGAACCAGGCGTATTTGCTCAGAGCCACGCTTTAGATTTAATGGAACGCAATAGAAGCAGGAATCATTAAAAACTGTTAAACGGCACCCAGAAATTCTTAAATAACCAGTATGCAATAAACAACTGTCCTCGAATGTCGTAAATACGTAATGTATTGCAGTTGTCACTTGTTCAGTCGGTGGTGAATTTGACCAATTACTGTCAATGATTGTGTTAACAGTTTGCAAGCATTAGCTGATATTTGGTGTAATTTACTTCTTATTCCTGTTTATCTAATCAGCTACGCAAAATGATATTCCTTTCAAAACCATCAGGTGTCCGGTGAAAATCCCGAATCAAAAATTTCGAAAGACAAAATTCCGAAAACAAAAATCCCGAATGACAAAAATCTCGAATGACAAAAATCTCGAAAGACAAAATCCCGAAAACAAAAAGCTCGAATGACAAAAATTTTGAATGGCAAAAATCTAGAATTGTAAATATTCGTTTCCAATCATAGATATAGATTTCAGAGAAAGAATTGTAGGGTTTAAAGGATAGGTCGAGCTCAAGGACGCGGTCGTAGGCGACCACTTTTCCAACATGATTTGTGGAACTGTCTTAACGCAGTACAAGAAAATTTACTACGAACAAACAATTGCGTTGAAGGATGGCATAGGCGGTTTACCGAAGTTGTTGCAGCTAACCATCCAAACATTTGGAAATTGATAGACTGCTTAGAAAAGGAACAACAGCTAAATGACATCACAATTGAACAATACATTCAGGGAAGAAATGTATTGGCACAAAAGAAACATTACAGGGATGTGACAGTCCGCTGCAATTGTGTTGCTCGATATGCTGACACCAACAGCATAGATTTTTTAAGAGGAATTGCCCACAATTTATACTTCAATGTATATTTTTTTCCACAGCGCATGTCCAATGTATACATTTATAATTAAATAGAATAAAAATAAAATAGTAACTTTTAAACAAAAATTAAATAGAATCATATTAGAGATATTAGAAATCGGCGCAAACGCGGAAATGTAGGTGGCGTTGCATATTGTTGATCTTTCAGGCGTGTATTCTGACGTGAATCACGCTGTATATATGTATACAACTTAATAACTACACAATCTGGATTATTCGAGATTTTTGTCATTCGATATTTTTGCCATTCGAGATTTTTGTCATTCGAGCTTTTTGTTTTCGGGATTTTGTCTTTCGAGATTTTTGTCATTCGAGATTTTGTCATTCGAGCTTTTTGTTTTCGGGATTTTGTCTTTCGAGATTTTTGATTCGGGATTTTTGTTTCGGGATTTTCACCTAGAACCAAATCATCACACGAATATATTTGGGATTCTCTTGATTTTATTATCACGAAATGGCAGAGATAGCATCAATGATCGAATGTGCTTAAAGTAAGATAACTACAATTAATGAAATTTGGACTTACTATGTGCACAATTTCCTTGAGCCAAATTCTGCTAAATTTCCAACTATTGCCGTTGACTATAAATAATTCCGACAAACCCTAAACTGGGTGGCGTAGGAAGACTTACCAAAAAAAAAGTGACGTGAACCGAAACTTTCTACAAATAATATCTAGTCTGCTAGAGAAATATCAGAAAATAGTATATTTTACACATCGCTTACAATAAGAAATCGCAGCTTATGTTTGAGTTTTAAAGTCACGACTAGAGAGTCAGGTTATGTATATGTTAATAAGCTCTAAATTGACAAAATTTTGTTTGAGTCTACCGGTCTAAGTTTGCACGAGCGCTCATTAGAAACCCATGGATGCGTTATATACAGGCCGCATCAATATTTATAGTATAATCGAAAGAACATTTCATTGTGTTTTAATAATCATGTCTTTACTACGTAGTTCTGCTTTTGCACAGACAAAATATTCCATGCAGCTACCTATATAAAGCATTCTTTAGTCAGTTTGACAGGTTAATACATAACTTACACAACTTGCATTTAGTTCTATCTCACTGCAGTTTGTCCCTAAAGCACGTCTGCGCTTCTTGTCAGGCTGATCGATAATTCATCAATATAGATTATTTGCAGCTGTCGTACACGTTGCTATAGTAAATTATTTACACATGATTTAGCCATTCTTACAAGATTACATGCATCGAACTTAAGCTTCTATTATTAGAGCTTAAATGCAATTTTGTATGCACACCACTGGTGTAGTATCCCACGTTCAGGATAGGAACCCACATTACGATCTGGCTAACAGAACGAATTAACGACCGAATCATGCATCAGATAGGTGCTGGCCTGTATTTCAATAAGGTCCCGCAGTTGAACTTACATGAAGCGGAAATTAATCAGAGAAAGAAATGTTTAGTTTACAAAAACAGGTGATTGTGCTATGCTAGAACAAGAATTCTAGATAGGTATATTAAATAAAAAATATTTGATATCTGCTTATTAGCGGCGACATAACCTCACTATTAAATGCAAATATGACATTATTTCTAATACAACACTGTTAATGATTATGCTAACAGTTTGCGTAAGATATCTAAAATTTGGAGTAATTTTATTAATTGGTATTCGTGTTCGTCTCTTCACTTAGACAAAACAATATTCCTTTTAAAATTATCACACGCATATATCGAAAATCGGAAATCGCAACACTACGGAGGGGTAAGAATTTTTTGACCAAACGTAGCAGAAACATTTAACTACTAAAAGGTAGCAATTGATTAAAATTTTAAAGAAAAAGAACAAAATTTAAACATAATTTTTATTAATAATTGGTTGGTCCCCCCCTATTTGTTACACACTCCCCCACTCTTCTTGTCATCGATTCAAGGAGACGGTCCATTTCCTCTTCAGTTATTGTGTCCCAAGCAACCTGTAGAGCTTGTAGCGTCTGCGAAGGATGCAGCAAGTTCCTCAGTCTTCTCCCCATAATGTTCCAAACATGCTTGATGGGCGAAAAATCGGGAGATCGAGGTGGCCATGACAAGAGGCTGACATTATCCTCTGCAAATCGGTCCATAGAACGGCTTGCAATATGGGGATGGACCTATCCTGATGTAAAAGTGGGTCTTCCCACTGCTGAAGAAATAGAAAAATATATGAGGTTCTACCACCTCATCCACATATCGCCGGGCGTCCATATTGCCTCGGATGAATAACAAACGTGACCTACAAAAGTTATAGCACCCCATACTATAGGTAATCCCCACAGTTTGGTGCACATGCCTAGCAACAGAAAATTCAACATTCCGACGTTCCCCACGTATTCATCTGACCCTCATACGGCCATCATGCAGACCCAAACAGAATCGGGATTCATCACTGAACACCACCCTATGCCACTCTAGGTTCCAGTGCAGTCGCAACCTACTCCACTCCAATCGTTGCTGTCGGTGTTGAGCCGCTAATGGTAATACAAGATGTGGCCGATAGGATTACAAGCCGAAAGCTCTGATTCTGCGGTTAACCGTTCGAAGGGATACAGGACGACCTTCATCAGCTAACCATTAATCGCCAGTTGATCTAGTACTGGAGAATCGATCTCTTGTTGCCATAAGTCGAAGATGGCGGTCCTGGGCCTCTTTCGTTCTTCTTCGCCCCCCGGTTCCTCTTCTGCGACGTTCCTGCCCCTCTCTAGTCCATGCCTGATAGCAGCGCATGATGGTGGATTGCTTCCGGCTAAGGCGATTTGTAATTTATCTGAACGAAAAACCACCGTCGCGCGAACCAACAATACCACTTCTTTCGAAGTCGCTTAATTGGCGGCAATTTCCACGTTGACGCACTCTAGGTATGATCACTCCCTCAAAACAAACCATCAAAAGCGAAAACAATAAAGAACTGAACAAAATCTCGCAAAACAACACCTGATAAAATTGTTATAAAAAACTGAGAGAGCTGTCATATAAGCCATTGTCACTTGATCCACATGAATGAAATAGTAATCATTGCTACCTTTTAGTAGTTAAACGTTTCTGCCAAGTTTGGTCAAAAAATTCCCACCCCTTCTTGGTGTTGCGATTTCCATGTCACTATATTTGCCATCCTTTTGATTTTATTACAACGAAATGAAAGAGATTACATCTATATCCGCATGTAATTTCAGCAATAAAACCACGATTGTTGAACTTTGGACCTGTTAATTACAATATTTGTTTAAACCAAGTTGCACTGAATTTCCAGCTATTGCCGTTGACTATAAATAACTCAAAAAAAACCCAAAATTGAGTGGCATAAAAGTTTTACCAAAAAAGGGACGTAAACCGAATCTTTCTGCAACTAATAATATACATGCTGCTAGAGATGAAATAGAAAATACTCATGCATGCAAAATCAAAATGTTTATTAGAAATCTGTTACAAATTGAGCATTTTCAATTATTTTTCTACTAACATCAACAGTTTCCACAGTTGCATTTCAATGGGCATCCACTACTCTTCTTTATGGTAACACTTTTTCTCGCATGAAACAGTTTAGCACTTCGATTCATGGTTTTCCGAATTATTTATAGTCAACCGTAGTAATTTTCCATGATATCATATCTAATATACAGGGTGATTCACGGAAGCATGCAAACCTATCAATCCAAAGATAGACAACCCTAACTACGTATCACACATATTATTGAGGCTATTATGAATCCGAGATGTCTGTTTGACATGGTCGACAGTTTACTGATTTGAGTAAAGCTTATTCAACTCACAGTTATTCAAACTCAAGTTTAAATAATATGATATTTGAAATACTTAAACTTAGACAGTTATAAATAAGTCTTTGCTGTTTTCGGCCACACGTACTTTATTGAAAAATAGAATAAATAACATCTCTGGTTCATAATACATTTAATAATAATTTAAATATCACATTACCTTGTAATATGTATTATGCGTTGCCTATTATCCTCTTACTCTCTCGTAAATTACCGAGTATATATATATATATATATACCGCGTGGCCACGAAAGTATTGCCTACGGAATAACTCGGTTGTTACGAAACCTAAACGTTTGAAATTTTGGTGAGGCATAATAAGCCCCTACAGCTAGAAGTTGACATAAATGACACACAAATACCACTTCCGGTCTAACCGGAAGTTATACCAACTTTCTTATTTTAAATGGCAACATAAAGTTTTTATAAGGTCATAATATTAAGGTTTAAATTCTCTATCTAATGATGTATTACAACTTAATATTTGTTTGGACAGTAACTTGAAAATCAGGTTTTTTTTAAATTCTCTTAGTTTGCCATGGAACGATAATGGGGGCGAACAATCGAAAAGTAGGCTATGGAATAGTTACAATACTTATAAAGAGTTATTAGTAATGTGCAACAGTATACCCAGTTATTAGCATTACTACGTGACATAAAAAATAATGATAGGAATTTTAAAAGGAAAACATGTCTACCATTTTGAAATAATGTATAATCAATTACCATAAGTTGCACTCTATCATCTCATCCTCGACTATGTAACCATAAACTGGTTTCACAAGATTCATACTATAATAATTTAATGTTCTAACCTACAACTATTAATATAAAACTTTTCTAGCTACTATTGGTAAAGGATTCTATCTCACGAAATTTTACACGTCGAGTCATGGTTGTTTAGCATTATTTATAGTCATCGGCAGTATGTGGAAATTAGGCAAAATATTTTCCAACCCGGTTCGTCCTGAATACATTCAGTTCCATTAATTCTGATTCATCGTAAAAATAAAGATCTAAGATAAATACATTCTGTTCCAAGGTATATACCATTTGAAGGATACAGGCAAAATAGGGTATGTTATACCAAAGAGCAGTATATACTGCTCTTTGGTTCTGGGAACTGAGACTTTCGCGCCATCTATTAGGAAATTGTAATCATTTTAGTGTATTATAAGACGGAGGAACAGAACAAGAAGGGTCCATGTTAAGATTGTAATATAAATATCAGCGTGCAGGTTATAAACTAGAAATGTTCAGGCTTTACACGGCAAAAATAGGAAATTACAGTACTTTTTCTTGGTTTTTCTACCACTAAACATAGAGAAATATAACAATTGGATGGATTTGAAACAATTTTTGGTGAACGAGCACATACGTTTTATATCGACAAACTTAATAGTATCTTACGCGCTAGCTGATTTTGTGATCAAAAGGTTGGTTAACATATTCTCGCGTTAGTTCTAAAAAGAACTGAAAATCACATGAAATAATAATTATCTCCGTTGACTTGCTAACCGAGCTTTTTCAAATGGTACAATCAACTGAACTAGCGATAACTGAAACCTCCTCGCCGAGTGCTCGTCTGCTTGATGGTCATTTTTAAATACAGTAGCAAACCAGTTCGATTATATTCGATAATAAGCTTAAGAATATTTTCAGAATTGGACATTCAAGTTAATTATACGTTTGGTAACTATCTTCTACTTTATCTTAAAACTACAAATAATACGTACCTTTACTTGTAAACGTGTATGTAATTCAACAAGTTTAAACCGACTTGATAATATTAGTTCGCCCTGCGCTTTTGCAACTATAGTCTCATATCTGCGACGCTCGTGTCATATAGCAGGTAATCCAGACTAAGGAAACTCAGTTATATACACAAACGTGAGCAGAATGCAATTTTCTCTCATATTCTTCAACTATAAACTCAATTTTAAAGTTGGCCACTTTCCTGCGAAATTATCATCCGGACGATCGTGATTGCATAAACACGAAAGCAGGGCTGGTGAATAATATTTTCTTTCAAGACTTTTCCGCAAAAATGCAAATAATTTTATCTACCTCTATTTTGTATAATGTAAATTTATAGATATATTAAGGAAAATTAGTTCAGCCATTTGCATCTGTAGAGTAAGCAGCTTGATTTAAAAATACGTTAAAGTAATGGGATAATGAGCCGGTTGTGATGTTAGCGCGTTAGATTTCTACACGATTAGGGGCTCAGTTCCCAGTACCGTTCACTCTCGCAAAGCAATTCCTAACCAGCGATGTATTCTGCTTAGTTGAAGTAGAAGGGCTTACACTTTTCGTGGTTCGGAGCCCACGTTAAGCTGTAAGTCCTCTATGTCTGTGGCACTTTAAAACGCGCAACACAGAGATGGGACATTAGGACAAAGTGAAGATGGGATAATACCGCCTAGTTGATCTATCTATCTTTTATTTTAATACTGGGTGATTACTTTATCTTGTAACCGGTAGATGGGCTACAAACATTACAGTTTGTATTCCGTAGGTATCTTAGTAAACTTTAAATTGTTTAAATTAATTTAAAAAAGTAGTTACGTTGGATCTACTAACAAACTACAATGGAACTATTTATTAATAAATAAGATGCAGTTTTGCAATGGGTACATTTACAATATTTATTTCTAATAATTTAAATAAAACAGACACGCCGAAAGCCAAGATAGTATAAAAATATGTTGACATAACAATAAAATCAACAAGAAAAATAAATTAAATAAAAACAGAAATAAAAACACTAATTAATGACATAATCAATGTTCAAACTGCCGTCCACCTTGCTGTTCACATAAGTCAATCTGCCATAGAAGAGAATTCCTAACACGAATTAGCATGCGTGGAGTGATTGTCCTACATGGTCAATAACTCTTTCGCGTAATTCGTCTTGGATTTCTACGGGAGTTGGGTAGATGTGTTTTTTACTTTACCCCACAAAAAGAAATCTAACAGAGGTAAGTCCAGACTACGTGAAGGACAAGGATGAATTGCACTTCTTGTAATTAATCTGGTTTGGAACGTTTCATCTTGGAAATTTCTTACAATTTATGGAAGTGGGTAGGTGGTTTGAAACCATATACGTTGTTTAACCTAAAGAGGAATGTCTTCTAAATGTTGAGCCAAACAATTTTATAAAAAAATATATACGTATTTCTCTATTTAAACTGTCCTCAAAGAAATGGGGACCAACGATAAAATTGTCAACGACACCACAGCACACATTTACAGTAAAAATTCTTTGAAAGTATGCTTGCCGAATCCAATGTGGCTTATCTTCTGAATAGAAATGGCAATTTTGCCTATTTGCTCACCCATTTCGTCAGAAAATAGAATATTTCTTAAAAACAGTGGATTAGTAGTAACTTCGTTCCTTAAAAATTGAAAGAAATTCACTTAACGTGGGTAATAATTTTTAGTAAGTTGTTGCACTAATGTGACGTGGTAAGGATGAAACCGGTTTGCTTTTAAAATGTTAAATACGGAACTTTGGCTAAAGCCTACAGTTCTTGCAACTGCTCGTTGCCTTAAATGGGGATCACCAGTTACTTGATTGATGACTGTCGCTTCAGCTTCTACAGTGGTGATATGTCGTTGTCTCACCTTCTGCTTGGAAACCTGTCCATATTGCCGCATGTTTCTTTCCAAACGCCTAAAAGCATTATACGATGGAAGGAGTCTATCCGAGTATCATTATCCTAAAATCAACATATCCGTTTTCTCGCTATTAGAATACATTGAACCTGATTGTTATTACCACAAGAATATAAGCAAATCACCAACTTTCTGAAAAGTTTTGATGAAATAGTAATTGACATTTTCCTGCTCAAAGAAATTTAACGTAAAAAAAATTTATTCCTTAAAAAGTCAACATGCACATGTGAGAGGTGTGGCGTACCTTCTTGTTACAAGATAAAATGATCATACTCTATAAGAAGCTATTGTATATACTTACTGGCATCATATCATATTGATATGAACAGCAGAATATTTCCACCATTTGAAATATAATAAATAGGCAGTTACTACAAATTTCACTTAATTGCTTTCATTCGAGTTTTTTTTAGAACTAACATGCCGACATTTTTACGATCGTCTTGTTGCTAATGTTACGAATGAAATGATTCTGGGGAAAAACAAGATTGGCCATTACGGTAATGTTTCGACACATCTAGTTTTGGAAATCCACAGGTACGGTTCTGTTTCGTTTGTCGATGTAAAACTTTTGTGTTCATTCACTATAACACTGTAATACGGCCTCCAAGATCTCCGAATTTATATCATCTGGATTTTTATCTCTGGGGGCGTATGAAACAGCTGGTGTGTGAATGTAGTGTTTTAAGCGTATGATTCCATGTTTCGTGGGTGTAAGGCCTGAATTGAAGCGCAAGAAGCAGCACATTTTGAGCATTTATTAGAAGAAATAAATGTTTTTATATTGTTCTTTAAGTATATTGTGTTTTACTGTTAGAGTTCAGTATTAAAGTTTTGAATTCATCTTGCTAGCTATTAAAATTTGAATCTTCTGTAGTTGTGTAATTCCTTAAAATGGGATCTATGTTTATTAGACATTATTTACTCAAAATGACCTCAGCAATCAAACAGAAAGTTTTTTTTTAAACTACTTGTGAGACACCATGTACATTATTTACTAGTCTGCAAATTAAACCAAAAGAAATGACATTATTACCACGTTTTACCAGTTGCTGGGATAAATTTGACACTGATATATACTACCAAACTTACTTTTATGATTATGATTTGATAGTATAATTTAATACGATTTAAAACAATGCGTAGGTCAATCAAACTATGTTTTTTCTTATTTTCTTAAACACGGGTATCCGTATAACAACGCCAGTATACATCAACATGTGCTCTCTAGTAAAACAGTTTCCCTATATTTTACCATGCCATGCAAAAGAAGTGCCTCTTTTTCTGTCACTGCGCTTCTTTGCTCCTTGAATGGGATAATTACGTTCTAAACGATTCGTTCCCACTTTTGTACATTAGTGCGGCCTACAGATGTTATTTTCCAGGCTGAAAACTTTTCGTTTTGCTTCTAAAACGCTTTGTGTGAAAAAGACTCTAAGTAGAGCAAAATAAACGATTTCTGTTAGAATTCAAACGGATTCGTACAGGTTTTGTTACTGTAAATGTTCATGGTGTGCAATTTTACCTCATTGCCTAATAATGCAGTTTGCTGTTCATAGAAATCGGACGTTTTTATTACATAATATTATAGATCTTTATTTATTTTGGATTTGTTTTAAGACTTGCTTGTAACTTGTATGTTGTATAACGGTACCCAGTATCTCTTAAACTTGTTTTATGAAAGTATGACGAGTTTAAAAAATCATCAGCAGTCTCTCTCACCAAATAAAAACAACGGAAGTTTCGTTATTAATATTTACAGAGTATGACTGTCCCGGTCAACTTTCAAAGCCGAATAGTCACTTATAAATTCGAGACTTATTCGGAAACTAATCCCGCTAAATAAGGGGCGTAATCAGTTTGGTTTATGGGGGTGCTTTAGTGGTATATAAGCTAGCCACACGTCACTTTACCGTCGTTCTGTCATCGTATTCAAATGTACAATAAAGCGCTAAAATAAACACTACAATTGAAAATCCCGCAAAATGTGAAGTGCGCGCTGTGATTCAGTTTCAAACAAAGAAGAATGAAAAAGTTGACGAAATTTACCGTCAACTATGCGAAGTTTTGGGAATTAGGCATTATGAATGAAGGAAATGTCAGACACAGCGACGGTCGAACAAACGTGCACGATGAGCAACAAAGTAGTAGACCTTCTGTTGTCAACGACGATTTTATGGAAAATTTAACAATGAAATTTGTGAAGATCAGTGTTTAACGATTTCGTAAATGAGCGCAAATGATCCTGAAATAGCATGTGCGATACTGTAGAAAATTGTGAAGAACAGGCTGCGGTACCACCAACTCTCTGCGAAGTGGGTGTCAAAGATGTTGACAAACGTTCGCAATATCTAACGAATAGCGTCTCAATTATCCTTCTATCGCTACGAAACTAAGCGACGAGAACCTGAATCCCATTGTGACTGGTAACAAGACTTTCGTCGAAACCAAGCAGCAGTCAACGCAATGTTTCCGAAGATAAAAAATTCAATTAAACGTTAGAGAAGCGAAATCATATGGGTTACTGTTTTTTGGGGCAGGAAAGGCGTATTATTGGTTGATTTCCTGAAAAGTGATATTACCGCGGACATGTATGACGAGACTTTAAGAAAGTTGAGAATTATTATTTAGAACAAGAAAAGAAGAATCCCTGACCTCTGGGGTCTGGAATCCTACTTTTGCACAATACCGCCCAACCGCACACAGGGGCTCGTACTGCGCAACTGTGTGTAGTGTACCGTTTTCTCGAAAATGACGACCTCAAAACGACGGTACAAAATTGGTTTTCATTACAAGCGGCAACCTTCTGAGAAGAAGGTATACAAAAACTGGTACCACGACATGATATGTGTATAAATTCAAAAGCTGACTATGCAGAGAAATAGTTTAGGAGTGTATCTATAATCACACCAAAATAAAATTTTATTTAAATTTACATATTTGATTTACTAGTCACAGTTATATCGAATGGTTTTATGGTATCACGTCGTCAAGCTTTAGAGTTAATTGCATTTGGATATGGTATATTGTTGAGTAATATTAAACTTATATCTAATCGTTTAGTGCAATTTTGTGAGATTGTTTTTAGAACAACCATTTTGAGTATATTAACGTTATGTGAAGAACTGTCCCTCCATCGGTACAAAACTGAGCAATGAGAACGTGAATCCCATTGCGACTGGTAAGACGACTTAGATTTCGTTGAAACCACGCTACAATCAACGCAATTTTTCCCAAGATAACAAATTCAATGAAACATTGGAGAACCAAAAGCTTATGGGTATTGTATTTTAGGACAGGAAAGGCGTATTGTTGGTTGATGTCCTGAAAAGTGATACAACAATTATCGCGGACATGTATTACTAGACTTTAAGAAGGTTGAGAATTGTTATTCAGAACAAAAAAAGAAGAATCCCTGACCTCTGGAGTCTGAAAATCTACTTTTGTACAATATCGCCCGACCGCGTACAGCGGCTCGTACTGTGCAACTGTGTGTAGTCTTGCTTGCTTGCTTTGAAAGAGCGAGATCTAGGACGCGGTTTTCCATGCATCTCTGTGCACTTAGGCCATATGGCCCATTGTACACCCTAACTAAGAATTTTGCCTATCTGGGTAATTCCAACTCCAGTAGTGATTTTTAACATGTCACACATCGCAGTGGCACGGGACCTACGGCTTTACTTCTTATCCGACAGAAGGCGCATTTTCAGATTTTTGCCCCCTAGAAAAATCTCGCCGACCTCAGCCAGGTTCGAACTGGCGTCCCTCGGATCTAAAGGAAAATGCGCTAACCACTAGACCACCGTCTTCTCGAAGATGACGACCTCAAGACGACGATACAAAATTGGTTTTCATTACAAGCGGCAACCTTCTATGGGGAAGGTATACAAAAACTGGTACCACGACATGATACGTGTTTAAATTCAAATGGTGACTACGTAGAAAAATAGTTTAGGAGTGTATCTATAATATCACCATAATAAAACTTTATTTAAATTTATATATTTGACTTACTAGTCACAGTTATGTTGAATGGTTTTATGGTATCACGTCAAGCTTTAGAGTTAATTGCATTTGAATATGGTATATGTATTGTTGAGTAGTATTACACTTCTAATCTAATTTTTTAGATTTTAGATTTAGTTTAGTGCAATTTCGTGAGCTTGTTTTTAGAACAACCATTTTGAGTATATTAATGTTATGTGAAGAACTTGTTAAATGAGTGTGAGTTAATATTAAATAAATTCACAAAACCAACTTCGTGACAATACCAAAGCACATATTATAGGTGTTTATGTTTAGATTATAGCAGCAGTTACAACATTTTTAGTGATTTGTTAACGCTATAATGCAGAAAATTGGGGTAATTTTTTAATGGACTTTTGTAGCACCAGAAAGATTTCTTGGTTCTTTAGTAAATTTTGCAATATTATAATATTCTTGCTGAATAAAGCGTCAGTGTGCTTTTATCTTTTCCGATATACTACCCAGTTTAAAAACTAGAATAGTTCACAAGTTACCAGTAATGAACGGGGGAATTTGAAAGGAAAAAATTACTAAAAACAGACAACATACCAATGTTTTCATCACATGTATGTTATTACAGATTTAGTTATTGTCATATTTTAATCCGTCCATATCAAGCGACCCTCGAAAAAATATCTCTATAACTATTTTAAGACTAATTATACATGACTATTTTTCTTCCTATCACCAATTCAGTGTAATACTGATGTAAATATATACATTTTTAGGATGGTCTTTATCTTGCTAATGGTGGGCATAGACACTCTTATCTGACACTTGCTTCTCGTGGGCTGTAAGGTAGAAGGAGGAAATCTTACAATACAATATTGAATCGAAATCACAGAAATACTAGATAGGATTTCAGACATTGACACCCTAACGATTGCCAAATCCGGATTAGGGAAATGTGCTTGGTGGGTTGCAGCACTAGAATTTTATCCTCGTCGGTATTGTCTAGTCTTATAACCTAGACGTTTTAAGATGTTACATCTCAAACTGAACTCTCTACCATGCCATTAACATAAATTACCAGAACTTTATTATTTTGTTTATATTTCTCTTTTCATTCTTTATTTCCTATTTCAACCCCATACGTGTTCGCTACGGGCTTTGTATACGTACATTTTTATGTTGAAGCTGAACTTCCATTCTGAATCCGTAGTAGAATACGCTGGGGTTTCTCCTTTTATACAATATAAAAATCTCGGTCCAGCTGTGCTATACGAGCTTACCTGAATTGGGCGAACGGGTAACCTTATAAGGCAGTTTTCTACTACAAGATAATTGAATTCGCATCTAAAAAGATTCAAAACACGTCCTTTTTAGCTTCCTTTATTCGCCTCTTCCTTCCGGCGAGAGACCTGCGTAAATCTCTTGGGTACACAATGTCGAACCAGTTTTATAATGTTTTATTTATACATCTTTGTAGATCAGGCGAAAAGCAGCTAGAAAAACCTCTTTATAACCAAATTGCTCCTAAATACAGAAACTCGCATTTCTAAAGCCCTAATGGTCGCTCCCCTTTCCTCTCGAATTAATAACTAAACTTGAAGACGGATTGTTATTAAATTTTCAAGTTTTGCCACAACTGCAACACTGCAACGAGGATTTATTGAAGTTTGCATCAGTGACCAAAGTTCTATTATTGGGAATGTTTTGGTTTGATGAAAGATGAGTTTGATATTTGGATTGGAATTGAAATAACAATGGATTATAAATGTTTGATTTATGCCAAGCAATTAAAGTAGTTACTTTTAGATATCATTTAAATAGTCTTAATAAGCTGTTTGTTAGTTTAGGCGATTATACATCAAAAAAATTAGAAAAATATTTTTTTAATGTATTGAAAATATTCAAAAATAAAATGAAGCTTTCAAATTAGGCAATTCAAAGCTATGCAATTCACTGGGAACTGTAAAAAACTAAAAAAACAATTTCCTTTTCTGAAAAATAGTATTCTCGCGAAACAATTCTCTCTTAAATACAAATATCACTAGAATATTTCTCTCTTGGTAAATTTCTCTTACCCCACAGAAATATTTCTCATTTGCAAATAAAATCCTTAGAATCGCAGCTTGATACAAAGAAATGGTGTCTCACGCTCAAATGTATCATGTACCTGGTAGTGTCGGCAGTTTACTGTCCTCCCAGACAGTCAATAAAACAGAATCAATTCGAAGAGTTTTTCAAAAAACTGGGAAGCAAATTTATAGCAGGCGGTGATTTTAATTCCAAACATCCTTCATGGGGTTCCAGACTTATAAATCCAAAAGGCAGAGAACTACATAAAACCAATATAGCAAATAATTATAACCATATAGCTACAGGCAGACCCACATATTGGCCAAGCGATTTAAATAAAATACCAGACGCATTAGATTTCTTTGTCACTAAGGGAATTTCTAACAATTATGTTGATGCTATTGAATGCGAAGATCTAGTCTCAGACCATACGTCCATGATGTGCACATTAAGCATGTCTGTAATAAAAAGCAAAGAAGACCCACTTTCTATAACAGCTATACCAGATGGGAAGATTTCCGAGACTACTTAAATGAGCACTTAACAGTGGTACAATCACTAAATACGGCAACTGACATTGAGGTGGCAGTTGAAAACTTAACCTATACCCTACAATGTGCATCATGGAATACGACCCCCAAGTTATTACAAGAGACTAATTCTATTAGCAATAACTATCCCTTGGATATTAGAGTCAAAATTGCCGAGAAGAGAACAGCCAGAAGGGTTTGGCAATTAACAAGATATCCCAGT
>JABXWE010040189.1:0-23978 GCA_014611495.1 Limonius californicus
TATATATATATATATATATATATATATATATTGTCGTGTACGGACAGCAGCGTACTTTTCAAACTCAACCTTAAACTTCTGTTACATGTAATTACTTAATCTTGCATCCGGCTAGCTCTTATAAGGGTCTATCTCAGTTACTGGGTCGCTCATAAATTATAGTACCACACCTTCGTGGTTCGCTGTCATTAACTCTGAATGCATCCCAAATAAAAGATTACCAGTTTCTTTAAACTCCAACTTTTAATAGTTTTGTAAAGTTACAATCAACCTAAACATATTCCATTCGAAATTTAACACTGTTATTACTTAATTTTGAATTTTTATCAAGCTTGGATTCCTGTGAACAGTTTCACGTACGCAGCTTTTACATTTTATTTTTTACACACTCAATTATTTGCTCATTCCCCAGACAACCCTCATGTCTGGCCAATCGAAACATTTCAACGATCTCATTTGATATACGCCTACGTCTTTTTAAAAATGAATGAACATCCTTGATCACATACTTCGATGTGCCAAACATTGTACACAACAGCAAATAAAGTTAACACAAAGATAACGTAGAGAAGGTAAATACAAGGCTAACCAAAATATCATGACAATATATAATATACAATCCTTGGTATAATAAAAAAAAACATAGTTACCATCACTTGCTATAAACGAGGTTTTTTGAGCATACATTTCGTAGGAAAAGGAAATGATTAGGGGGTAGTTGTAGTAGCAGAAACATAAAAATAATAACCAGGGTCCGGATTTATACGTATTCACATGCAGCAGACATTCGATAACGCAACAATCGGATAATGGACACATCGCGCTAATGTAAACACAAAATTCTTACTATAAGATCAAATGGAACGCCCGCTAATAACGTAAACAACCTGTACAGCTCGATAATCTCAACACTTCTTCTTTCACTGTTTTTATAATGTAGCGACACAATTTGCAAAAAAATATTAATTGTGTTATTAAAAGTTTCTTTCAATAATTTGCTTATTAATAAAATCACGCTCGTTAATGTAAACATTTCGATTATGTGAACACGCTCGGGTCTGAATTAGTTCACGTTATCGAGCGTCTGCTGTAATATTTTTGCTGTTACATAGAACATAAAAATTTGCGATTTTTACGTTTTAGCATAAAATGAGCTACTTTACAAAAGTTTTATTTCGCATATAACTGCATATTTAGGTTGTTAGCCACATATTTACATATTTTACATATTTCGTGATATAGCGGCATATTTCGTACTTATTTTCTAAATTCCTTACTTTTTCTTAAATTTTAAAACGTTACGGTTTCAAATTCCTGGAACTTTTAAATGGTAGAATGCGTAGCAACTCCCTATTAGTGAGTGTAAAATACAAATTTTATTTTTTTATTCTTAGAGTGGTTTTACAACAAAAGTTTAAATATCTTTTATAAGATTAACCTTTTAAAGTCTTACAATAATAGTAAATCCTAAAAACATGCTAGGTGTTCTATTAGAATGACCAGGCAAATCCGGTGTTCTATTAGAATGACCAGGCAAATCCAGAAACTTTAATAATTGTAGGGAATACCCACTTAAAAAGGGACCTACCTGGTTTTGGGGTTCCCCCCTTTCTTTACAATAATAATTAATAAAATTTGTAAATGCAGTTAGCAGTTAGTGAAAGCTTATTCAACATTGCAAGTCGGTGATCAGAAGCAGTGCAGTTCATTAATAGTGTAGATTGTTTTTCAAAGTGTAAATTAAAAGGTAAAATTGTGTTTATCTACATTGAAAACAATGCCAAAATCAAGTTCTTCAAAATCTTCCCTTCTACAAAAGTGGATTAAAATTTCCCAGCGTTTATCTACCAATGGGAAATAGTTTACTGCAACGCGTGTTCAAAAAGGTAGATAAAATATTTTTAATGCATTTTCTTGTTCTTAAATGAAGTAATTGGCAGATTACTTGCAATCAAAAGAGGGAGAGGGAGAAGGAGTGGGAGAGGGGAGGGAAAGGGGGAGGGAGAGGGGGAGTGAGAATGAGAAGAAGATATTCTACATTTGGTGAATTCTTTGACCCCAGGATGTTTTGTTCCTATTTTTTGAGAGCCTTGTTTGCTTCAACAAACCTGAATATAAACTAACGAAGTTGTTGTCAAAACCATCAATTACTTTTGTATATCATTCAAAATAGGTCAGATACTCAATAGTATCAGTCTATTATCTATTAAAGTACTTTCGCACATGCTTGCACAAGTTTTTTACGCACTGGTCTATCTAGTCTAGACAACAAACTTTCGTATATAATCCGCTTCTACAATGTTCTGTATTGTCTGAAACTCTGTTCACTATTATGGAAAATTCCAGTTATTGAAGTTTGGACTGAACACTTAAGAACATTTTTAAATAATTTAAGAGTATATGTTACAATTGCAAATGTCTTTTTGGCAGTGCAAGAAAACGGAGATGAAAATTACGATCAGGTGCTACGTTTAGACGTCATTGTCTTTAGCAAATGCTTATCAGTCATATCGAGTTCAAATTAGGTGTACGCGCACTTAAGTTAAGTTATCTATCTATTATATTATTGTATAAGTGCGGATAGTTTTACTAGTGCCAAACACAAGTTCATTTCATTTTCATTTTTATTAAAAACATATCTATTCGTGTTTTACTGAAGTCATCTTCCTCTTGGAGTTGCATTGAATTTATATAGCAAAAATGCAATGCTTTCAGATTACAAATAAAACACAGGTTTTTAGATTGAATAAATCTTTATTTTATATAAGTGATATTTAAATATTGTGTGCAGGGTGTCTCAAAGCCCGTGCCTACCAAATATCTATACTAAAGTAAATTTATTTAAGACGCCATCCATAAAAATGACACCCATAGTATTATTGTGCACCTAGTTAAATTCAGACAATTTCTCTGTGTTGCAGCAGTGATGTAGAGAAAACAAGTGGCTAGGACTTGAATAGGAGGTCTTGACTCACAAATCAATGGTCTTACCGCTACGCTATTGCGTCAACACATAACTGTTGTTGAAAGCGTGTACGTCGACAATAGGTAATTGTGGTATTGCTTGGTATTTAATTTGTGATTTTCTTTGAAACGTCATATTCAGTTTGCTTTTGTACTTAATGACTACTTAAACTTACGCACTTTAACGTTCCACAACCTTTATGTACCACTTTAAAATATTCCATATATAAAGAAAAAGATTATATTTCAGGTTTAAGTGGTTTAGAAATGCAATGTGTTAAAATAATACTTTCGCAAGCTTTATATTAAACTATAGTCAAGGACAGAGAAGACTAGTGATGATAACCTGAAGACAAACAGAAGTATAAATAACAAAATAGTTAAACTACAATAAAATGAATCTAATGATTGTAAACAATATAATCAGTGCTACAAACAACTTTTAGTTAACTTAACTGGCACAAATGCATCATAGAAAGAAATACAGTTTACGTTGAGCTGAAAAGTCATTATGATAATAATTAGATTACTGCAAGAATGTAGTAAAAAGTCGATAATATACTATATAGGAAACATTTATACGCATACTTTAATGTAAATACTATGGATTGTATGGATAACATTAGATCAATGTGGATCTAACCAAAACTAACCGTGACCAGGTCACGTGAGGTCAACACCTTAGACTTCTGCGGTATATGTCTAGGATTCAATGCTCAGTACAGGAACATCGTATTTCTAATGGCCGTTTGCCTTCACAAGGTAATTGGACACCAGCGAGATATTATGTCTAGTAAATCCTCTTTGGTGTAGAAGTGTAAGACACTTCCGTTGATTTGAAGCTCACGTTCTTCTTCGAGTGCGTTATGTCTTACAAGACAAGATGTAGCGATCTTCTCTTCTATGCCTGTGTTGCGCATTTAAAGTACCACAGACATAGAGGACCTACAGCTTAGCATGGGTTCCGAATCACGTGAAGTATAAACAGTTCTACTAGAGATGATTTACTAGGTAGAATGCATCGCTGGTTTGCCATTGCCTTGCGAGAGAGAACGGCCGTTAAAAATACGATGTTCCAGTACTGGGAATTGAATCCAGGATCTTTAGGGTAGGAATCTAACGCGCTGACCTCTCGCTCACGTTAAGGTTCTCTAAGTCTGTGGTATTTAAACGCCCAGTACATGCATAGGAAAGAAGATCATTACTAAGAAGCAGGATGCTTCTTGACTTTTTGTATATATTTTTCAATTAACTTAAAGAACTTTACAGGTTTTTAAGTAAAAGTAAAGACTCCTGCAACTGTAGAAATATTTTTTTATAACTGTAGTATAAGTAACAGTATTTATAATATGCTTAAAATAATATTCTGTAAAGTGCAACCCCGTGTCAGCCTTTTAATTTTTTACCTAAGGTTCGGATTCTGCGATAGAAACTGCACTCTTAAATTCCAGTAATATAATATTATTATCTTGGTTTTTCTGACTTGCATGCAAGATGCAAGAATCCAATCTTCTCCTCATTGACTGCCGAACTCTTTCAAAAACACCAGGGTCGTTTCTTATTGAGTTACACCCAGCAATTATCCGATTTCATAAATCTTCCACATTTTCCACTGGAGTAGAATAAACTAATGACTTTATATGGCCCCATAGGAAATAATGCAGGGGGTTTAAGTCCGGGGATCGAGCAGGCCATAAGTGAGGTCCACCTCGACCAACCTCATCGATCTCCGTATGTTACTGTTAAATACTCACGAGCAACCACACTAAAATGCGCTGGTGCACCATCGTGCATAAACCACATTGCATTTCTTGTTGCCAATGGTACATCCTCCAGAAACTCAAATAGAGTCTGTTCCAAAAAGTTGCGATACACCTCGCCGATAAATCTTCCTGGTAGAAATACCGATCCAGTTAGCCAGTCACCCACAATTTCAACCCAAACGTTCAACGAGAACTGATGTTGAAAACGATCTTCAAGTACCTCATGTGGATTTTCTTCAGCCCACACATGGTTATTGTGAAAATTCCTTATTGCATTTCAGTAGTTGAGGGATTTGAACCAATGTGTGCAAAAGCCCTTGACAGAATGCAATACGTGAAGGAAAATCAACAGGAAGAAGTGCCTGAACGCGTTATATGTGGTATGGGTACAACAAATAGTCCCTAAGAATTTTCCAAACAGTCCCATTACTTACATTCAAAGTATTTGCAATTTTTCGAGTAGAAGTACTTGGATCTTCTTGTATCATGTCCAGCACATTCTCTTCTACTTCTACCGTTCTTACTGTCATTGGCATTCCTGGTCCTCCACTTCGTTTCAATGTGCCTGTTTCATGAAGACGTTGATGAATACTTTGGAAGGTTTTTCTATCAGGAACATTACGGTCAGGAAATCGTTCAATGTACAACCGCCTAGCTTGTAACGAATTGCCATCAGCAAGTCCATAAATGAAATGCATGTCAGTCATCTAGGCGTTCGTATAGCGATTCATGATAAAGGACTTCACTAACAAAAGTTTAAGTATTAAAAACAGAAAATACACGTTAAAAAGCCAAACGTCAATCAGTCTCAACAAATTCGACACATACAGAATGATCAATCACGAGACGTATTCAAATGAAATCCACGTTTAAACTGATTTTCTTTTCAATGTTTGCACTTGCCAGCTGTTAGTGGATAAAACAGCCGTTCTTAGTAATCGGAATGTTGTTAAAAAATAACAACACATTTTATAAAATACTTTTATTTCGGCTGCATTAATAATTTGAAAAATATCAAAATTGGTTTTGTCGAAAATTTTTCTCACCCTGTACCTTCCAACAAAGCGGCTTTTCAAAAATCATCAAGGGGCAAAATATTCTTAGAATAGTCCAGGGAATAACCCCTTGAATTTTTGCCGTATGTTTAATAAACACCCTGTATAAGAATACTTATTGGGATTAATTTTCTTTGGTAGCATATCCAAAATGAAACAAAGGGGAAAAATTTATCAAAAATCATAAGAACGTGTGGAAAAGAATTGCCAAAGGTAGTGTAAAAATACGGTAAAATCAATCTACTTTTACTATATACCAGTTTTGTGGAACGAATTTACTGAAATTTTTTCGCCTTATTACCAATTACCATCATCTTTAAAAACATAATGCCCACAGCCCCAATACCAAAATTTATCAGATTTTCTCACAATCAGAATAATTCCAGAACTTTGTTACTAGTTTACTTTGTCGTATATAATTAGCTTTCCAGTGTTTAGGTAGACGCCCCTAAAGCCCGTAGCGGACTGGGAAACGAATATAATAATTTGTCAGTGGTAAATGTTACATTTAATTTTTGGTTACCAAGTCGCTTTAGGATTCTTTTAACAAAGGCTGCTGAGGTCGTGTAATATTTGATTTCCGATTGTGTTTCCATAATTTTGATAATGCGTGGATTTTTGAATATATTCTTCTAAAGTCGAATTAAAAAGGCAGGAAGAACGATGCTAAGAGACGATACTTTGTCAATCGAGCTAAAGTGGATAACTATTTCGAACAGTTTGAATAAGGATGTCAGAAGCGTTACTGGACTGTAGTCATTGATACACGTTTTGTCTTTTCCAGGCTTTCGACACAACAAGATGTTCACATGATTCCAAGCTTTTGAAAAATAACCTATACTTTAGCATGAATTAAATGTGGTAGCAAGATAGACCAGAGACTTTAAGATTCGTTGTGTTAGAACTACATTTGATATTAGGACAAATAGAGATGTGTTTTCTTTGAGGAGTCTTGTAATTATCTCTTTAGGTTGGTTATCTTAGCAATTACAGGCAGACTTAATCAAGATGGTTGGCAAAATGTGCAATAAGTTTTCGCACTGCAGGTGACCATGACACTGAGAGTGTTTATTGACTTTCTTGCAATTGTGGCAAGTTGAAATAGTGCTTTGGAATTTACTGAGTAGTTTTTACTCGGATCTGTTATCTCTGTAATCTTTTGGAGATTATAATATAATCATATGAATAGGGATTTGACCTTCACTACACTAGGTAGAGAAAAGTTTTAGGGTAGTGCTTTAAACCAGTGGTTCCCAAAAATGTTTAAACTACGACGCGCGTTTGCCAAAATTGTTTTCACGACCTCCCTCTTGTAGTACTCAACTTCATTCCGAATCAGCTACTAAAAGGCCAACTAACGTCATCTATTACCAAATAGCGCAATTTATTTATTTGTTCTCCGTGTTTCCGGAAATTTCCGCCATATTCTCGAAGGTGCTAGATGGCACTGGAATAATTCTGAAAATCCATTTTGGTTCATACAAGCAGAGTACCGCGATGAGATTAGTTATCATTTCAAAATTGTGTGTTGTACTGCTGACTGTGTGTTGAGTGCAATACATCGATAACAAATTTTTAACATGAAGTACGAGCCATACTTGTTTTGCCAAAAGATAAATTTTTAAAATGGTCATTAAAACCTTCTGCGTCTGGCAGTGACAAAAAACCAAAGAAAAATAGATTGTATAGCGATGAATATCTCAAATATCGTTTTACCGTTATTTCCCACATACGATTGCTGAAGATCTGATTTTACCAGCAGCTATTGAAATCATGCAAATAATGGTTGGTGAAAAAGAGGCTGATAAGCTGAAAGCTAAACCCCTCTCTAATAATACTATCCAAAGAAGAATAAGAGACATGGAAGAATATACTCGAACAAACACAAGTTATTGAAAATATTAATTATTACAGATGGACGAATCTGCGGATATTTTTAAATGTGCTCAATTGATGGCATTTGTAAGATACAATACTAGATATGGTATTACAGAACATATTTTATTTGGCTCTCCATTAGAGGTCAATAGCACCGGAAAATGTTTAGTCGACACTTTCGTGCAAAGTACTAATAACTACGAGATTGACTGGGCAAACTGCGTTACTATATTCGCAGATAGTGCCAAGGCTATAATAGCACATCGATCTGGTCTTATTGTCAGATTAAAAGAGATAATGCCAAATGCTTCAAGGTTACTATGTTCTTTACATCGAGAAACTTTTCCATCAAAATCTTTACCTTCTGAAATGGATTTCGTTTTGAAAAATGTTATTAAAGTGTTAAATTCCATCAAGGAAAATGCGTTACAGACTCGTCTTTTCTAAAAATGTGAAGACGTGAGTTATTTACATGCAAATCTTTTTTATTACACGGAAGTAAGATAGCCTTTCAAGGGTAACGTCTTGTAAAGAGTTTGCCAGTTAAAAGGGGAACTTTTGATGTACCTGCAAGATGAGAAATCGGAATAGAGAACATACTTTCCAATTCCCTTTGGCTTCTTAGTCTGGCTTTCCTTGCTGATATTTCCAAGCACTGAAACACTCTGAATAGCAGTTTGCAAGACCGCGATATTAATATAATATCATCCACGGACAAAAATAAAAGATTTATAAAGAAGCTACATTTCTGGTCGGTTTCAATTAGAAAAAAAAAGTTAGATTCATTTCAGTGCTTTTCAGAACTCATGGAAGACTTAGTTAAGGATGATAATATGATAAATTCTGAGCAAGTGTTTGCAAATGTGCAAGTTAGTTTGCACAATTTAAAACAACAGCTCATTGACTATTTCCTCAAAGAAATTCAAAACAGTTGTGACAATCACAGATGGATACTGAATCCGTTTTTAGACAATTCCGTTAAACAAGCTGGGATTTCGGCAAATATGAAAGAAAATGTTATTGATATATCACGTGATGGAATGTTGAAACCAGACTTCTTTTCCCACAGCGTAGATCAATGTTGGAGCAAAAGAATGCAAGAATACCTCGAGCTTGCGGACGAAGCTATAAAGCGTTTGTTGCATTTACTACATCATATTTGTGCGAATTAAGTTTCTCGTCTATGAGTGGCATCAAAACAAAGGTAAGAAATCGCCTCGAACTTGAAAATGATATTATTATGTATGTATCATCGAATACAGGGATTTGAAAAGCTGGTTTCTGAAAAACGGGCATATACATCGCATTAATGTTTTTCCTTTGCAACTTGGTTTTATGTTTACCGTTATTTAGGTTTAGGTTCTTGCATTTATTGAAACTTTTAATACTTTAAATATGATTTATTTTGGTTTACTTTATGAGAGGCAGAAATAAATGTCTTGAAAGGGCATTTTATTTTAGTTTGGAAATCACTCCGCGACCTCTAACCCTATATCGCGACCCCCGAAGGTGTCGCAACCCACACTTTGGTCTGTGAGCTGTGGAATAGAAGTATACCTTGTATATGTACGTTTGAAATCTTATTTTAAATTAGGTAGAAGAAGGTCAATTTTCAATAAGAAGCTTGACATTAATTTTTAGTTGATAACGTAGGAATATCCGTTTGGGAATAATAATTGAGACACATCTACTACGGAAATGCCAATCTTCAAATTTAATAATAGTATCAATTTAGGTCATGGGACACACCGAAAAACTAGATTTTTCATAATTAGTAGGTCAATAGTTTAGTGTATGTTCATTGGTATTATGTAAAGTATTATATAATAATATATTATATTTAATAAACATGTAAAAGAAATATTCACACCTAGAGGAATTATTTAATTTTCTTAAAATTATTGTATTACCTATGATACTCAGAAATATTGGAGGGATTTGACTTTTCTTGCTTATAAGCTATTATTAATAAATTTTCTAAAAGTTTTTTGAGTGTACCTTACAATAAAAATTAATTTAAACTTAAATTACACTATCAAGCTACATCCACATCTAGTTACTTGTACAATTAGGTTATGTTATAGTACTTTTCAGGAAATGAACCGATGAGAGTAAAAATATTGTTAAAGGATAACGAAGCTAAGCTTTATGTTTAATTTCTTTTAAAGCAAGTAAATATCATGTTCATACTCTATTGAAATAGTTCACATGTAATTGAATGACTGATAAATGAAAAGTTTCGAGCCAGAAACCAAGAAGAGCAAGGCCTTATAAGGTATTATATAAACCGGAGCCGGTCATTCGGGCGCGGCCTTTAGGGCGCGGCCGTTTGGGCGCCGCCGTTAGGGCGCGTGGACATTAGGGCGTGGGCCGGTAGGGCGCGTGGACATTAGGGTGCGGACCGGTAGGACGGACAACTGTGTTATATTTGTCAGACTAAAAGTTAGTCATTAAGGCTTATAAGGAGTGACGAAAGATTTCTCAACCGACCCTTGGATTTGTTTGAATATGCAACTAGACATACATCATCCAGTATCTTCAAAAGTGTATGACGTTACAAAATTCAAATAGAAGGATTAGTAAAAGAACCGACCTTCCTTTTCCTTCCTTCTTGTTTTTAAAATAATTTTGTTGATAGGTATTATTTGGGTTTCCTGTGGTTTTAAAAATGAAATACTTGCGTACAGATTTGTATGCAATGCAGAAAATTATGTTTGATTTTTAAACCTTTGCAGGTTATCTTAATAAGGATTAATAGGTTATTCAACGTTATATTGTAGATTTATTAAAATTATCTTCTCCCGCGGTGCTATCCGATCTGAAAACAGTTTTTACAAATGTAATGGTCAGAATCACTAACTCCCTAATTATAATTATTAAACAGCTAAATACGTATTAGCGTAGACTAATTATTAATCTATGGTATTAGTCAATCTTCAAAACTGTATAACTAAAAAAATGTGGATAGAAGCATTAGTAAAATCATAAAAAAAGGGCAATCCTTCTTTTCTGCACTTCTTGATTTTAACATAATTTTATTATTAGGTTATCACTTGCTTTTCCTATTATTTACAGATTTTATGTAATAAGTAATACAGCAAATCATATGTACTTACTATCTTTGATGAGTTCATAATAACTGTTAATAATTACCTATTTCAAGTTACCTATATTAATTAATCCAAATTTTCTTCTCCTGCAGAGTTGTTCAGTCTGAAAACAATTTTAGCATATGTAAACAATATTGTAGTTTTCATATTGAACACCGACATTCTATTAGAAGGAAAACTAATTTGAATGTTATAGTACCAAGAATGATAAAAACAATTACCCAAAGGCATACCCACTATATTTTGGTGCAGCATTCTTTAACAAACTTCCTCGTACCTTAAAAACTCGATCCCTATCAGAAAATTTGATTCGTAAAAAAATAAAGATTTGGATTTTTGATATGATATGGCAATTTGTTTTAAATATATTTTATAAGTGTAAATAAAAATATTATTACTTTATCAGGTATTATCCTGTATGGTTGTACATTGTATAATTAGTCCAATTAAATTAAAATACAGGTGAGTAACAAAGTTATAACATCGAGTCTCGCGCCCTAGTGTCCCGCGCGCATATACGTATTCTGCAGACGCACAAGGGATAGTGTATCGCTTCGGTTTTTTAAGATTAATCCGACCAATAAGAAGGCTAGTAAAGTGCAGATGTAAGTTGGATAACTGACAAAAAATAGCCGATGTAACGCAACCCCATTATTACAAGTTGGTAAAAGTGGAATTAGACTATACTGCCTAATTTTCAAATTCAACATTAATGACAAAGCGTCATTCACGTAGTAGCACCATTCGCGGAATAATGATTGTAGATGAATGCGTAAACGGCCCAAGTTGTGAACATTCTAAATAAACTTAAGCTACTGCTGGTCCAACATCGATTTAATAATGATTTTATATTTTAAAATGCTGTAATAAAACTCATCAATTTTGCTTAAAAATCAAGAAATACTTTATACAATTACTCATCAATATGTAGTTCAATCTTGAATTGAATAAATTCAAGTAGACGTTCGACACCTTCAGAGTTGAATCCAAATTCTTAAAATATCATAGCAAAATAATTACAATTACAATTTTTTGATTTAAGTTCTGTGCTGACATTGTTTTATAATATGTATAATTTATAAACAAAATCATTCCAGTAGCCTAGTGGTGAAGTATCCAAGTTTCAAACCGAAAGATGATGTTAACTCGGGTTCTAGTCCTGGTGGGGCAAAGTATACTCATATATAAAACAGAAATTTGAATTTGTTGAATTTTCACAGTATATTGAATCACAATAAATACATGTCACCCTAAAATTAAGACTACCTATATAAATTACAATTCAATTGCTGTTTAGGAGGTGCCCTAATCTTCAGTCGGTTCTACATGAGACATATGGTTAAACCAAAATCTGGATAATTACAAGTTAAAGAAGAAAAATGTTTGATAAAAAAACAAACATTATAATTTGAAGTTTTTAAAATTTAAGCCTTAATTAGTAAATGAGGGTGTGCTAGTGGGGTGTCTTCCGGGACGTCTTGTACGTCCTCCGAGATGGCCGAGGCTTCACCAAGAAAAACGGCAGGCGGACGCCTTAGCTTTCTCTTGGGCTTCCTGCGAATGATGGTAGGATATTAATATAAAACAGAGTGTACAAGAAACTGTCCTTCTCAAGGCGACGCCTGAAGCAAACGTTTATATAACATTCGAAACGTTGCATGCAAAAAGAAATCAGGAGTCTTCTCTCGAATAAATACTGAAATAGTTAAACATCTTTTCTCTTTCGTTCACAGTTTTTGCTGCTATTATGGACAACTCATTTTTAATTGATTTTGACGTTGTCTTACATCTATAATTTCATTCATGAACAGCCTTTCCGTCCCACTGCTGGGCATCGGCCTCTTCTCTGTCACGTATTTCCCCTCAGCGCTAAGGTAGAAACACGGGGGACCTACAGTTTAACGTCGCATCTGAACGACAGAAATGCCAGAGAAGGTTTTTAGCATTAAGATCCCATGGTTGCAAGTCGAATTGGGAAATTGTGTGTGGTGGGTTGCAAACAAGATTTTTATAAATCTGGATAGTAATGCTTAGGTTTCGAACGCAAGCCAGAACCGACGTTTTACCCAGAAAGCGAGCGTTCTACCAACTGAGGTACCACCACACACATCTATAATAATAGTAAATAAATTAATGAAGAAATATCCATTACGCCAATTGTATAAATACTATTTATTTTTCAGGTTATACTGGTTACGCTTGGAGTGTAAACAAACTACAATCATATATCCTCATTATACGCTTGTGGTATTATAATCATTTGCAAGTTCAAGTGCAAATACTTACACTTTAAAAATGTTATTCATGCTTATTACACTGAACATGTACGTAAGAACGTTAAGTTTCTGTTTATTCTTTAAGCGTCATGTTACGTGACAGTACTGTATGCTTCTTAGCAAAACCTTAAAAGGACAAGATATTAAACTGACGTTCAATATTTAATATTATTATATTATATTATATTATTATATTAAGAAGAAAAAGGAGATGTTACTTCTAAACTAATTTAGTTTAAAAGTAACATCTCCTTTTTCTTCTTCTTACTCCCACATTTGATCATACGATATCTTTCGTTGGATCCTATATTCTCCTAAGATCGAAGACTGTTTTTGATTATCTATAGTAAATTCCAGGTTGAGGGTACAGTACGGGCTCTTATGGAATATTGCCATAGTTCCTTAGGAAATTAATTTCAACTAAACGTGCATCCGTCAATCCTTCTTTTGCATTGCACACAGCTTATCTGCTAATATCTTGCTCAGGGCGGTCTTACCTGATACTGTTTTGTCAAATGTTCATAGACTGCATTTTGTTTGTGTTAATATATTTTTTTCATTTTCAAGAGCATTTAATATAGTAAACATATGTAGGTAGGACAACAGCACATTGGATCTTGGTTTCAAACTTGATTCCGGTCTTCTACTCCAAAACTTCAAACAGCGGGGAATTTATGAGTTCATTCATTCATTTATTCACTCATTAAAAGTGTATTTGTTACAGTGTGTTTGTGAATTTGAAAAGCCTCAAGTATATCCAATTTACGTTTAAGTCTAAGAGAATTTTCTAAAATGGTAATCTCTGATACCATGGTAATAAATAGTCATTAGGTGTTCTATAAACGCTTATCATCAGTTAAATACGAAATTCAGATATCACTGTCAATCACAGACGATTTGAATGATAATAAGTTCATATATTCGATTTTATGTCCTTGATATATTTTCCGCAGGATGTTAAGATTCAATATCAAACAACGAGTCTATTTGAAATTAGAATTGTAATAATAATTGTTAACGTATCTAGTTTTTGGCATAAGGCATGCCAGTAATACGTGCAAGGTAGCACTAAACATTGATAATGAACTTACAAATCTCGAAATTGTCTTGACTGATAAAGATAATGATCTACATATGTTATCCGATAGCAGCCTGCGACTAGTTACGAGGTAGCTATAAATTTGCAGGAGATCCTCGAATAGCTCAGAAACATTCAGAGTTCCGACGAGCTCCAGTTCCTCATTTGTGGTGGTTTAAGTTGTTCAAAGCTTTACAAAGATGAATAAGGTGCAGACAGTAATTCAGCAACACGTAGATTTGTGGAAAAGTAAAAGTGAGTACGAAAAGCTATAATAATAAACATTTTATTTAAGATATTGTTTGCTATGTTTATGGGGAAATATACTTTCAATACGTTTGGTCGTTGTTTCCGTCAATATTGTGAATATCAATAAGTAGTCTGCCATTCATTTAAATTACATTTTTACAAAATACGGAAGTAACGCAATATTAAATTACAATAGTAATATTTATAGTCCATATGTTTCAAAAATGTTGTCTAGTGATCTTGTTATAAACATATTTGAGTAATATAAGTATGTGTCTTTCAAAGTATAAATATCAATACATCGTAGTCAATCGTCAAGTTGCAAATTTCGATAAATATTTTGAGTTGTTACTACTAAAAGTCTGTGAATATGTGTAATAAACTATGTGCAAGACCCTATAGATAATATTAGATAATGCTACTTTACATCGTTTACAATTCTTAAAAGTTTATGAATCAAATGATTATCTTATCAACCACTACGCACATGCTTTTTTGCGCAACGAAAAGATAAAAGAGAACCTAAAGCTCAAAAGGATACTTAAACAATTAAAAGAATTAGATAGTATTCTAAAGTGGACAAAATGTCCTAGAAATTTACTGATTTTTATATACACTTCCATGTAACGAAGTGGTATACCGTTCTTAAAAATTGTTTTCGTATATGCTTAGGATTTGATTTGTTGTATTTCAAATGTTATCGTTTTTTAAAACAAACACTTTTAATTTCAGCTAAAAAGTTGCAAAAAGATCAAGCTATAACAACGTCACCTGTCGAAGAACTTAAACCACTAAGAAACACACATGGGGGGGTGGACTATATTCCTCTACGCACCATCTTAGTCGTCATCAGCATCGGGTCCATAGTTTTTGCGGCTGGTGCAAACCATATTATATGGTATGTTATCACTGCGACTACTTACACATTCATTTTACTCAATTTAAAATATTTTAGGCAACTGCAACGCTTCTGGACTACTTCCGGAGACTTTTGTCAAGGGCAATGGGACAAATTTTTAGACATGACAGGCGAATCACCAGATGTGCTGTGGTGGTATGTTCCGCAAACCATAACATTTGTTGTTTATTGGGTGCTTGGTGTAATTTACACAATATTGGATGTAACAAACAAACCGGATGCTTTGAGAAGATACAAAGTACAACCAGGAACCAATGAACCCGTGGATACCAAACTACTCCTAAAGGTATATTATTAAAAAAATTATTAGACTTAATCACGAGAATTTTTAATGTTTTGTCATCAAAACTATATGAAATATCAAAAAGTTGATAGTTCAGATCTAATAGTGTTTAATCGAATTGGTTGCAGGTAATTAAACAGGTTATGATAAACCAGACCCTGGTAACTTTGCCACTGAAATTTGTATTCATGTTTTTCATCGAATGGCGCGGCTACCCAGCGTTCAGAGAGTTGCCATCTTTCTCTAGAATAGCTGTGGAACTTGCCTTGCACACTTTGGTCCAAGAAATAGGTTTCTATTATTGCCACAGGTAAGTTGTGTTAGACTTTAGCTTATACGTAGCAATTTGGCTTTACAAAAATAGACAAAAGTTGGATGAGAAATACAGCATAATTTCTTTCAAGGATTCTACACCATAAATATCTATACAAATACATCCATAAACAACACCACGAATGGACAGCCCCAATTGCAGTTGCAGGACTCTATTGTCATCCAGTCGAACACATTCTTTCGAATTTGTTCCCACCTCTATTCAGTGTCATCGTTCTGGGATCACATGTTATTACAGCCTACATGTGGTATGCATTTGCGATGTTCATAGTACTGCATACACATTCCGGTTACCACCTGCCTTTCTTCCCATCTCCAGAAGCTCACGACTATCACCATGCAAAGTAAGTGTTAACAACTAGTAATAAAATCAGAAGTGGAATACAGGTACGTTTTCCAGGTTTAACGAATGTTTTGGAGCTCTGGGATGGTTAGATTTCTTGCACGGAACAGATAAGAAATTTAGGGCTTCGCCGGCTTATGATCGACATTTCTTGATGATGAGCCTGAAACCTGTAAGGGAAAGATTTCCTGATCGCCAACCAACGTTGAAGTCGTCAAAATCTTCATGACTTTTGTAGAAGAGCTTATAATTAAATATTTTAAGTAACTTTTTGAATGATCTGATCACTGTAATAATACTTCAATGTTGAAAGTGGAGTGTACTTTGCTGAATTAACAATAAAGGAAAGCTTTAATTTTATAAAATTAAGTAATTCTTGTAAAAAAATTGTGTTAAAGGCAACAAGAGGAATATTTAATAACAATTAAAGATTTACTTTAGTAAATGTTTATATTTTTTTTATTAAGTGTTATTTAGAAATAATGAAATCTAATGTATCTTCCTGTCCTTCTCTTAAATTAGAAGGTGGTGGTTTTGTAGCATAAATAAGAGATTTAGTAGTAATAGAGGAACGTGTCAGCTGAACACGCGTGATACTTGGACGGCCAAAACGTGTAAATGGCTCTTTCAGAATGTCAACTGCATTATTATACGAATAATTCAACTATACGGTATTCAGCCTGAAGTTATTATTAGTAGCAAAACAATCAACTCTGTTATCCCCCTGATTGTAATCAACAAAGCAAATCGTTTTTTTTAAGAATCGTGTAGTTGCCAAAGGCATCCCACCCAGCTTACCCCGACTCAGCGCATTTCGTGCTATTCACAGGTCTTACATGCCCCATCCTTGAAAAACCCCATGCCCCAAACAACACAAACGCCCTGGTAAAGTGCAGTGCTCAGGATTCGAACCTGAGCGACTTTGGTAAAATAACTCCGAAGATAAGCGCTGCGGCCACTACTCTACCGCGGTCCCCAGAGCAAATCTGCTAGTTAGTCAAAATAAGTGCTACATAATAATTTACACAGTGTTAATAGTATCTTAAACCGATTTGGCAATTCAAAATCAGTTGTAAGCGTTTGCACCGCCAAACCATTGTATCGCCTTCCTTTGTGCCTCCCGGGGGTTAGCAATGCTTACCTAAATACTACAAGGCGAATTGGGCCAATGTAAAAGGCAAAGCTTATAGTATACCGCAAAGAAAATGTTTTACGGAATCTTGACATAGTTCGGATTTTAAAAAAATTACAAAAATCTTGATATTAGGGTTGTGTACATTATTTACTTAAGAGGTGGTAGTTTAATAAATTATTTAATCGTATTTCTGTTCTACCTTTAGCAATTATTTATAATCAGCTCGTGGTTAGAAAAGTCTGCATTTTATTATCTACTAAAGGAATACGAAAAAACCTTGAAGTTTTAAATTTACCAGTTAGAGAAATAGTTCTGCTGGAGTAGAAGTGTTTACACTTCCCGTGGTTCGGATCACAGTTTAAGCTGTAGTTCCTCTATGTCTGTGGCAATCTAAATGCGCAACATAGGCATAGGAGAGAAGGGCGCTAAGATATAAAGCACTCTAAGAAGAGAAGAATATAATAAAATATGACATTATTCTCATTCTGTGTTGAATTTGCCATTTAACTACACCAAAGACACCTTGAAACATATTTACAAAAGCAGGAGAGTTGGTGGAACAGATTAGATATGCCTCGTGTAGTTTTCAAAAATACAGAGTGTAGTCTATTTATTTAGTACGAATGCATTCATTTATTACACAGTTTATTTAATGTGTTTTAAAACCCTGCATGACCCGAGACCTTTAACAGTACCTAACTTTTTTATTAATCTTTACTTTCACTAAAAACCATAAACTACATTTCTTCCCTTGTTGAAATTACATGCGAGTTTGCAACCACCGAAATGGGCAGGTTGTCTAGTTGTGGGTTCAGATCGTCTACGTACAGCTTCAATATTTTCTGTCGGATTCGTCCTAGACTCATCCATAACAGTTTCTTCCAGTGAAGATCGGTCTCGAATACTGCCTGCTGGTTTCGTAGAATTGCTGGCTGTGGAACGGCTCTCACCTTCGATCTTTTTTAGGATTGAAGAGTTTCTGATTAGCTTTTGTTGAGTTCTCTGAATCGTGATGGTGATACCCGCAACACTTGTCACTGTAAAGGGAATAGGATCATAGAATGTGAATATTTGTTGGTTTGTTTTTGTATTAACAGAATTTGGTTATTTGGCTGTAGGTTCTGATGTCTCGTATGTTGGCGCACATCTGCATTTATCTTTACCTTTTATTTATTTTGAGCATCTGCTTCTCTTATGAGCCTCCACTTCAACTTATTATTAATGATTGAATTAGAGGTTTAGATTCGCTTTGCAACAATCGCTTCATAGGGTGGTATTTCTATTGGTGAATAAGATTAGTTCCATAGTTCATAAAAATTTATGAAGTTCATTTCCCATTTAAGAATTTCGATGACTACTGCTTGTATTGTCCTTCTAATGGTTCTCATAAACCTTTCGACGTTGCCATTGGTTTCAGGCCAAGTTAGTGTTATTCTTCTGTGTTTGCAACCCTTTAAGTTTAGAAACCTCTTGAACTCACTTCTATTGAATGGAGGTCCATTGTTTGTTTCTATAGTTGTTGGGATTCCAAAAAGCCGGAACATTCTAGTGAGACGGTTAAATATTTTGGATGCTTTCAATGATTTTAATATTTCAGCCACTGAAAATGATCACCAGTACATATTTACAATACAGAAATGGACCTTCAAATCTATGCAGAAATCTTTCGAAGCATTATTCGATAAAGGTGAGGAAATTATCGGTGTTCTGGAACGTTCAGGAGTTGTTGCTTTGCAAGCACTGCAACTTTTACCTTTGATTTTTACCAACTTGTCAATGTCTGGCAACCAAACCTTCTCTCGCAGAAGAGTTTTCGTTTCTGTTATACCTTGATATTTTCTATGCGCAAGGTCAATAACATTATCTTCTAAAATTATAGACATTAAAATATTGTTATCTCTAGTAACAATTCCATTTTGAGATACACGTAGTTCCCATCTAATTTCTACAAATTGGGGTCGGACCCGAGGAACTCGTTTTTATTATTTATTGTTTCACTAAGCTTCTGAAAAATCTTATCTATAAGCGTTTCACTTGCTACGAATTCTCTTTTTAAAGTTTTTAGTATTGCGCAATTTGCTATGTCGTTGACCTGCTTTTCTATACCATCATTTGTTATTATGCTGTTAAAGGAATGTCTTCAAAAAAAATTATCTATTATTGTTATCTGGGCAGTTTTCTACTTTAAATTTTAAAGTCATGGCCTTGAGGATTTAACCGTAACTTTGCCAATCTTATAAATACATTTGTTTGTGTTAAGGGTTACATTACAGTTTTGGAGTGTTTTTAAAGTTTGAAGTAGTGCTGCATCATGTTGTTGCTTCATTTTTACGAAGACTAAGGTGTCATCACTGACAACGATAGCCCCTTTTATGTTAGCAATTAATTGACGAATTATGTTTTACAAAACTCTGCTGCAGAATTGATTCCGAAGTTCAGTCGTTTGTAGCGCCACAGACTCGTGTGTTGTAATCTCACATTTCTTGATTCTTGGTCAGGTCCTAGCTTATGGTAACCGTCAAGATCTAGTTTGCTAAAAATGCGTGCACCATTCAGTTGTATGATATAGTCATCCATTGTTGGAATGGAATAGAGGGTAGATGGGTTGTGTGGTTTCGCAACTACTACTATTGGCAATACCCAAGTTGTTGACCCGTTGGCTTTTTAATTCTGCTTAATTTAGACAGTTCAATTCTTCCTCAAGTTTGTTTCTAATATGAAAAGGGATTCTTCGATTGGGTTGTGCCACTTAAACAGTTTCGTCTCTGTGTAAATATACCACCATCCCTTTTAACTTCTCTATTCCTTTGAACAATTTACGAAACTTTGTCATACAGTCATTCTGATTAGACATTATATTAACTTAATCAAACCCAGTTCAGCTTCTGTTCTGAAGCTAAGGAATGGTTGTTACTTTTTTTCAAGTATTATGGCCTCCTGGTAGCATCAACCAAATTGATAAAGTTATTTATACTGATGGAGCAGCTTACACGGCTAAATCCGCCAACAATTTGTCACTTATTCAGATATTCAGTCTTAGTATCATGGTTTTGGCCCAACTCGGAACATCCGAACATTTTGAGATAAAAATGGCGTCAACATCTGCCCGCAATCGTGACCCGAAAATCTTCCAGAAACGTGCGGTGCCTCCAAACAAGAGTGGGGTTGCGCGCATGTCGGAAACTTGAAATGACCGGTATAAAACCACAGGCGCGGTCATTTCAAACACACTTTATTTCCTGGCTTTTGATTTAATCCAAAGTCAGAAATATTCCGCGACCTTCTTTTAAGAGTATTCTTAGAAGATCCTAGTGTTGAAAATCCGATCCTGAAATTAACCGTTGTAGGAAAATTCGTTTACTAATTCCGTATACTTACCCGAAAGCGATTTAATAACTTTCTAGTGTTTTTCACCGTTGTTGTATTGACAAATTTAATAATGTTTGTGTCCAGTTACAGATACCGAAGCTCAGTGATCCAGTGAGTTTCGCCAGTCGACAGCCGTCGAGGTAATTAGTCAATTTATACTGCCGTTCGAAGTCGTTTGATTTCTAGCATGTTTGGAAAGTAAAGTTGTTGGGTATAAATATTTAACCTGCTTTGCTCGTTCATTTGAGTGCCCCGTAGTCCGTTTTCACTGTCACGGACATTTTTATCGTTGGTGTGCCGGTGTTGGAATCGGTTCCATCGCTATAAGTTTCTGTTTGAGGTTATTACTGCTTATGGAGTCGGTGTCTGAATCGACGAAGTAAATAAGCCTTAATAATTTCTGCTGTTTGCTAGTTGAACACCCTGTACAAGGTTTGTCGTAATGTGTGGAGGAATTTCACGAAACGTCAAATTCTTGTAGATCCGTTTGCATATTTGAATTGCTTTGGAATATATTTCAAATAGTTCGAAGCTTTCTACAAATTCAGTCGCGGGGTATTTTCGTGCCGATTTGTAGGGTGAAATCAGTTACAATCTCGTTACTTTGAACTGGAGAAGTTTCAGTCGAGTAATTAGATTGCCTGTTCCGTGTGCCTGGTATATGCACTGTAAAATTGAATTTCTTACGTGTTTATATTCTTATCACAATCAAGAAAGATTCAGAATCCCGTCCTGGTCAAATTTTACTCAGCAAAGCTAGGTTGAATTCTATATAAAACAAACTGCACTTTTAAAATCGCGCAGTTTGAGTTTTTGAAATTCCAGGAAACCTGATTAAAGTAAAATATCCTGTTTGAATGATTGGTACCGTAAAATATGAAACCGAATACATACAGCTTGTGAATTCTGAGGCTGTCAACTGTCGACGAAACACAGGTGTACCTACGCACAAAGATTTTGTCACTGTTTTACTCTAATCGCACTTTGTTTAAAACAAGAAAATTTTTATCACATTGTACGTGTAAATTATAACCTGAAAAGTGTCCACAACACTTTCCCAAGTTCCGAATCACAAACTCCGTTTATCCGATTGCAAGGAAGTTTCTTTCTTTCCAAACTAATCCGTTTGTTTATGTTAAAAATTAGGCTCGATAGAGCTGGCGGGCATTTTGGGGAAACCGCAAGGCAATCAGATCTACAACACGAACGAGTCGGCCCGCTGATCGGGGAAGACATCCGACCGACCAAAAACCAGTGGCGTGTTAAGGATTTATTATTATTTTTCCATTAATTAAAATTAGAAACATATTTATTTTACATATATTTTGTACATAGGTACATTTAAGTAACATTTAATAAATTTATTTTTTCCAAGCACTTGTAATTGAATTCTGGGCAACTCAAGAGCGTACCCAGGGTATACATTTTGGAACGTTCTCGTCCCCCAATAAGCAACCGGAGCGAAACGTTACAACATCACATGACGTCGAACGATCGTTTTCAAAGTATAACAATATTTTTGTTGAGAAAAGACGAGAATCAACTTTACTTTTGACAACTTATGAAAGTATCTTGTTTGACAATTTAAATGTATTTAAAAATGTAAATTTTTTAATCTATAAATTAACTTATGTATTTTTAATCTTTTGGTACTGGTTTCCCTTTAAATGAGAAATAATAATTTTTGAAGTCTATTTTGCATAATTAAGGACATATTTGGCATTCTAATGTGCTTGTTTCTTCTAAAAATTTTGGTTTATTTATAGCACATATGTACGTTCGACATCTACATGTTATCAAGGGTAACATTGGTGCAACTAGTGTGAATCGATTTCTTATGCTAAAATTTTTGCCTTTGTTGACTAGCAACGTTAAGAGCCCCTCAGACGATCAGTATTACTGTCAGTATTTTCAAATATTGACAGTATTACTGATCGTATGACGGCAAATACCGATGTACTGTCAGAATACTGATATACTTTCAAGATTCTGAAATTACCTCTTCAATATTGTGGGTGCTGCTAATTTACTGAAGGAATACTGACCGTCTGAGGATGAGATTGACAGTACTTCAAAATAATATAGCAATGGAGATAAAAAAAAGTTATTAAACATATATAAACCATTAAAAAGTAGCCATTATTAATGATGTTAGAAAAATACTCTAAAGAGTAATTACAGAAAAGAATTACGAAAAATTAAAGATTCAAAACGAACTGGTACCGGTACCGATGATATATATGAACCTACCACTTGGTTATTTGAAGAACTTAAAATTTTTAAGCAATGTGGAGCCGCCACATCCAAGCAGGAATACCATTCAGACGCAAGTAGGTATAGATATCAATTTATTTATTAATTTAATCTATAATAACATTATTTTCGAAGGACACTTGTCTTTCATTATTAAAATATTTGGTTCCCTAATTTGCTTTGCATTTCTTGATGAATTTCTGTATGTTCCTCGTTACGTTGGAGTTAACACATGTGCTGTTCTTTCACATCCTCTTTGTATTTCACCTGTCCGTATATTTTCGGTTTCTACAATATTGTTGTAATAATTAGCTGATATTTTCTACATTAAAAAATTATATAAATAACAACAAGCCGAAGTAGTACTTAGTAGTTGCCTTTTGAGGTGATAAATTAATTGATTTTTGCAATACTTCAAATCTGGTAATAATGATCCCAAAAGCGTTTTCAATGACTCTTCATGCTCGCGATAATCTGTATAAAAATTCGAAGTTCTTTTGTTAACTTAACTCTTCACGATTATTGTAGGATTTCATTAAATTTTCTCCTAATGGAAAAGCATCATCCCCTATGAACACGTAAGGAAAGGTGTCTTCTGTATTCGGCTGATTTGAGGGGTGGGGAATGTTTAATGACTTATTTTGCAGAAATCTCCAAAATTTTGTGTGATAAATAACACCGCCGTCTCAAATTCGCCCATCTGTTCCACCATCGGCCAGAAGAAATTCATATTTAGCATTTACAATGGCCGTCAACACTACGCTAAAGGTCCCTTTGTAATTGAATTATCTGGAACCTGAATTTACTGGTTTTGCAATATGTATATGCTTCCCATCTATAGCTCCGATAATATTCCAAAATTGCCATTTTGTTCCGCATTTTGAAGAAACATTTTCCATTCTTTTTCGGTCATTAGAAGCTGAAACAAAATTTTATTAAAATAAGTAATTGGTAAAAATTGTCACAGTTG
>JABXWE010040192.1:0-19587 GCA_014611495.1 Limonius californicus
AGCTTTTAAAGGCCAAGATCCCATTAGAGCAAAAATCATTGTTGATGACACGCCAATAGAACAAGTTAATTGTTTCAGCTATTTAGGATACAACATTACATATGAAGAACAAAGAGATATTAATAGCAAAATAGCGAAATTCAACTACATATGCGGAACAATAAAAAGATATCTAGGAAACACAAGGAGAGAAACGCGCCTTAAGTTTTATAAGGTAATGGCCGTTCCCGTTTTACTATACGGATGCGAAAATTGGACGATTACTAAAAGCCAAGCAAGAGGAATCGAAACAGCTGAAATGAGATTCTTACGACATACGGCTGGCTATACTTTACTGGACCATAAACGTAATGAGGATATTAGACAAGAATTAAATATCTTTAATCTAAACGAAAAAATAAACCAGTACAGAACCAATTGGCATGATCATCTCAATAGAATGGACAACTCTCGCATACCGAAACAACTACTCCATTACCAGCCCACATGTGGAAGAAGAAACGTTGGACGGCCTAAAAAACGCTGGAGAGACCAGCTCTAATCTGTGAGACCGGAACAAACCAAAAGGTTTAACCCTTGACGCTGATGATGATGATGATATATATACTGCTGTGTTATATGAACCTTGATTTAGATAATATAATAAAAATGTAACTTATTTAGATAACTTAAAGCTATTTTATGATTTTTACTTAATTGTTAAATAAATTGTTAAAACCAAGTAAAGGTCACGTTCAATTAGTGTTTGTCTGTAGTTATTTATCAAACTTGACTGTAAGTTTTCACCTGGAAAATAATAAGATATGAGATTTGTGTATTATGTTCGACAACTGGCAACTAACATGTAATTTTGGAGGAAAATGGACCTTTCAATTGTATGCTTTTTCTTGCAAGTAATATTTGGATATAGGTGTGAAGAATATATTAATATGATTTTGATAATCAGTAATTGTAGTATTATTAATTTAAAGTGATTTGTTTAAAATGAATATAATTTTTTTCTATAATTGATAGACCGTGTGAGGTGTCAAAACATTCCTTTTGAAAAAAGAAATATGGCTGTAATTTCAATTTGATGGAAATGATATTTACAAGAAGTTATTGAAATACTTAGGATTTGGTTAATTTGTGTTAATTTCATTCTGCATTCTCATTGGTTGAAGAAGTCAAAAGTTTTTTGTAAAATGTACAATAATGGTTACATGTTGAAAAAGTGTTGACTGACGAGGGAACAATGAAAAAAGTTGTCACGTAGAACTCAACGTGAAGAGACGCCTGGCGAATCGATTCAAAATGTTATTAGGTGTTATGATTCAAATCAGCGTTTTTTGTTACTTATCTGTCTTAAAAATTGATAATATTCCGTAAAAAAGCCGAAAATCAAGAATTTCAGGCGGAGTATCAACGTAGCGTAAGTAGACTTCAGTTGTTTTTATTTTGAGCATGTTTTGTTCGTATCTGCATTTGATGTTTAAAACGTCAATAAACTTCAAGGTTAGGTATCATCTACAAGTTGGACAAAAGTTTAATACATGTTAACTATTTGAGAGATATTCGAATCATATTCTGGAACTGCAACTGGAATAGCAATCGAATTTAATTTAAAATAAAATAATACAAATAAATAGCATCGAATCAACAATAATTTGAAAAGTGAAGCAAGTTTGGGGTTAACTATTTAAAAGAAAATAAAAAATAAGGAAATGAAGGTGCAAAATATTTAGGGGTGTATTGGTATATTTGAACATCTAAAGTAATATGCAGTAAATAATATTTGGGTTAATTACCTTGTGATACGATTTTACGAATACGAAGATACGCAGTCCAAAGTTGTTCTGCTAGGAACTTAGAAAAAAGCAACCAGTAATGGACTTCCGTTTTGAAGTTCAAAATCAAAAGAGCGCAGGAGTGCTAATTTCGTCTAGTAAATTTTACCAACAAAAGAAGAAAATAAGCAAGTGAAAAGGTGGGTCCGCTTGAAAATGCTTTGTTAAATGTGACTTTACCATTCATTTCATGTAACTTTGTCATTTAAGTTTTAAATTTGTTTAGCGTTTTATAAGAACAAACCTAAATAATTCGACAACATTTAATTCATTTCTTTGTTGCACCCATATTTTATAAGTTCATGTTTACTGCCTCGTAACCTTAGCATTGTGCAGTTAAGCAAGGCGAGAATTTAAAGGTTATACAGCATTTACTAGAACTTATAGTATAAACCCTGAGATAAGAGTTCCTTTAAGGTTTCTGCTGGAAGTGTGCTCTTGGTGTTGTTTTAACAACTTATGTACCTAATAATATTGTAATATTGCTTTTACATCTGAAAGCGAGATCATTTTTATTATGGGTGCATGTAAAATAACATTCTCCCTTTTTTCAAATATAGTATTTTTTGTCGCTTCAATGTGGGGCTCATACGTGGTCCCTCAATAAGGCTTCATAATAATATATAATATATTTATTTTTAGTTACATATTTAATGCATATTTATGCAATTTTATCTGCATATGTATTGCATATTATAATTGTTTTAGTGCATATTTGTTCGAACTCTAATTATCACACATTCGTTGAATAAGAGGGAGAACTTTCTCTTCTTAATTTGGTACCCTTCTTTTGCAACCAATTACGTCTTTCAAACTGCCTAAAACAGATCCTGTTGTTTTTTATCAATTTGATTAATGTAATTTCTCGATCGTGAATCCATAATGTTAAAATATAGTCGATAATTACTTTGCACGTTTGCTACACTTTTAAAACTCCAAATATGACCGGTCGCAATCGATATAACTTTGCAGTTCGGTTGTTCCTATAAAAAATAGGTAAACAGTTTCGAAACATCTCTAGTTTTAGTTTATACATCATACAATACAATATTTCCTAGAATTATTTTCTGATATTTTAAATCATCTTATTGTGCGAAACAGGTGTCGCATGACGTGAGGTCACTACTTCACCTACGCGTAGTAGAGGTGAAAAGATGTCGAAACTACAGAGTGGTCATTTTCTCTAAATCGACTATTAAAGAAGTTATGGTCTATTTTAGTTAAATACTGAAGCAGCAGAAGCAATAAATGGTATTAAGTGGTATTTGATACAAACTGTCTACGTTACTATGGAAATGATAAAACAGTAAAGCACCTTAAAGTTGATTTCTCTGCTTGCGCTTATTAACAGTGTTGATAATATTTACTTTATAACGCGAGAGTACACCGATATCCATTAGATGTACGGTTTTTGTGATGGAAACTCAGTAGCAGCTGCTAGAGAATATAGGTTGAGATTTCCAAATCGACGACACAACCACCTATGTTTCCCGAAATCGCCGACTGAGCGTCCAATACAGCAAGTACTAGACAATGAGGACAATATACTGCGAGAAATTCATAATAATTCCAGCACCACTATTCGTCGTATGTATCCGCACAAGTTAATGTACCACGAATGCGAGTTTGGAGAACAATAAAACATCATGGTTTATAGCCATTTCATATCCAGCCTGTTCAAGCCCTCTCCCCTACAGATTTCCCTAATTGTATGGAATTTTACCGCTAGAGCATTCAACATCGAAACCTGCGTAATAGATTTTTATTCGTGGATAAGGCACTATTTACAAGGAATGGATTCATGAACAGAAAGAACAGCCACTCTTGGGATTTGGACAATCCACACGAAATCACAGTGTCAAATTATCAACATAGGTTTTCAGTGAATATCTGCTGTGGAATTATTGATAACATGCTCATTGGCCCATTCGTTTTTGAGAATCATTTAACGGCCGACAGATATTTAAATTTTCTAGAAGATCATTTGGGAAGATTGTTAGATGATGTCCCTCTGGTGATCAGACATGGTATGTGGCACCAGCACGATGGTGCCCTTGCGCACTTTGCGTTACGTGTAAGACAATTTTTGAATCAACTGTTTGAAGAACGTGTAATTGGTAGCGGAGAACAGCACTCCTGGCTCTCAAGATATCCGGACTTAACTTGTTTAAATTATTATTTATGGGATCATGTGAAAGATATAGTACACCAAACATCATCAGAGACTGTTGAAGGTCTTAGGAGAAGCGTTTCTGAGGCAGCAGAACTAATTCGGAATAACAATATTTTACGTAGGGCAGCCAGATCTCTCTTAAGAGGGTCGACTCCAACAAACGAAGTGGTCTCTTTCTGACTAAACACTGTTTATCTTTTTCTGTAATTGAAATGCAGGTATTATGAGAGTATAACCCAACACAATACTGTTGGACTTAAACTTCGACAGTAATCCCTAGTAACATAAACAGTACAAAAATTGTAAATTTTGAATCGGTTATTAATTAACTTGGATACTGTAAATTATTAAATAAAAAATCGTAGCTAAAACATGTATTTCTACTCTATAAACGTATATTGCAACATTTTATAAATACAGGGTGTCCCAAAACTCCTGGGACATAGAGCGACCACGTATTGTAGAGGTCAAAAACAGTCGATTGGACCCAACTTTGTCATATACCAAAATGTACCGTTTGCCCGTGAGAGGACTTCAAAGTTTACTTAAAAAATCACATTTTTGTATGCTGTTCAGAAACATGTGAACCAATTTTAATGACATTTGGTACCTGGGCACTACAAAGGAAGCCACTACTTTCAGTAACGAAATAAACCCAAAGAAAATTGGAGAAGGGTTAAAACCACCCCCACCCCCTGATAAATTTGTTCAGAATTTTTTTAAGAATGATGATACGATTGTATGTTTTTTTTAAGGTGAAGACTTATTCATTAGTTTCATTTTTTGACTCTTGTGAAAACTCCGTAATTCGTATAGTTTCGAAGAAAAAAAATGTTTACTCAAACACTGATAACCGATATTATTATTGCAGGTTTAATAATTGTATTACAAAATTTAGTTGGCCGTAGACACAAAAATAAAACAAAGGTGCTAATTTTGATAGGAAACAAATTCATAATCATCTCAGTTGATTGTTGACAGTAAACTTTTCAATAATTGTTCACTGTTTGTTGCTTTTGTATTTTTTTTTGTTATTGTAACTATCGTTGCTGCTTTAATTGTTGTTGTTGTTGCTGCTGTTATTTTTGCCGCTATCAAATATGGATTTCCCTTTCGATGAGCAGCCCGACATGTTATTAGTTCTTGGATACTGTCAAGGTAACTGCCGCGAGAGTGTCCGCGTGTATCAAGAGAGATATCCAAATCGAAGAATTCCAAATCACAAAACTTTTGCTCGTATCGAATGTCGTCTTCGAGAAACAGGAAGTTTGCAGCCAGCCAGATTTAACACTGGAAGACCTCGACAAGCCCGAATACCCATTGTGGAAGAAGCAGTTCTTCAAAGGATTGATAACAATCCTGAGATCAGTACCAGAATATTGCAACGTGAAACTGGGATTCCAAAAAGCACTGTAAGTCGGATCCTTGCAGTTCAATTAATTCGTCCTTTTCACATCCAGCCAGTTCAAGAATTATTGCCACTTCACCACGAATCACGCTTAAATTTTGCAGAAATTATTTGGGAGCGCAGAGTAGTCGACGATGGATTCCACACTAATATCTTCTTTACTGATGAGTCTTGTTTTACGCGTCGTGGCATGACAAACCTACACAATGAACATATTTATGCAGATGGAAATCCACATGCTGTTAAAGCTAGACATTATCAACGAGAATTTAATATTAATGTCTGGGTCGGAATTATCGACAATTGTTTGGTTGGACCGTTCCGATTGCCTGATCGTCTGGATGGCGCTAGTTACCTTCTTTTTCTCCAAGAAACTTTGCCAGAGCTATTAGAAGACTTGCCCCTTAATTTGCGTCAAAACATGTTATTCATGCACGACGGTGCACCACCTCATTCTGCACGTGCCGTAAGAGAATATCTAAATGAACAATTTGCTGGTAGATGGATTGGTAGGGGACAAGAAGCATCCATTCAATGGCCACCGCGGTCTCCAGATTTAAATCCTTGTGACTTCTTCATATAGGGAGCGTTAAAAACAAAAGTATACGAGGTACAAATTAATAATGCGGAACAACTGTGGGACAGAATTCAAAATGGTGTAAACGCACTACGAGAAAACGACGATGTTTTAAGAAGGGCGCATTTCAATTTTTTACGTCGTGTTGACCTCTGCATCAATGAAGGTGAAGGTCACATTGAACATTTGTTGTAAAAAAGTTTTATTTTTGTGTCTACGGCCAACTAAATTTTGTAATACAATTAAACCTGCAATAATAATATCGGTTATCAGTGTTTGAGTAAACATTTTTTTTCTTCGAAACTGTACGAATTACGGAGTATTTACAAGAGTCAAAAAATGAAGCTAATGAATAAGTCTTCTTCTTAAAAAAAACATAGATTCGTATCATCATCCTTAAAAAAATTCTGAACATATTTATCAGGGGGTGGGTGTCGTTTTAACCCTTCTCCAATTTTCTTTGGGTTGATTTCGTTACTGAAAATAGTGGCTTCCTTTGAAGTGCCCAGGTACCAAATTTCATTAAGATTGGTTAACACGTTTCTGAACAGCATACAAAAATGTGATTTTTTAAGTTTGACTTTGAACTCCTCTCACGGGCAAACGGTACATTTTGGTATATGACAAAGTTGGGTCCAATCGACTTCATTTGACCTCTAGAATACGTGATAGCTCTATGTCCCAGGAGTTTTGGGACACCCTGTATATCTCGATTTTGTCAAAAAAAAAATTCGAAGTAACCCTATTTTTTCAAAAATGTAGATAGTTTGTAATTTTTTTTTGGCCGATTGGTTAATTTTATACAAAAATTTGCAAAGTACCGACCTAAAGCAATCTTTCTAGAATGCGCTCAATTTTTTTCGGTTCGAAAATCGTTTTGCAATTAGTAATAACACCGATTTGAAGTAAAGCTGTTTTATAGGAAATTTCGAGTGGAGTCGACCCTCCCAGTACGTGATTCGAGAGCAACGGTGGCCATTTGAAACAATCTTTATAGTGAATTTGAACAAAAATAAAAATAAATATTAGCTTTTCTGAAATTATAATTGTTTAATAAACATTAATTTAACACTCTGTATTTTGAAAATGGTTTACTTTAGGGCATAACTTTATTATTATTATTATTTCTAACTATATTTGGTCTAAAGATTACGTACACGAAGTAGTGACCTTCCATCGTGGGACACCCTGTATATTTGGTGCGGGATAGCATTTTGAACTAATTCACGCACTGTGGGAATCAGTGCTAATTTTTAACATTTGTTTGTTTCATTTCTCTAAATTTTACAGATGAAGAGAAACATTTTTCCAAAACAAAGGGCTTTACCTGCACACGATGCTAACAGTTATGAGTTCTGTTTTCGCGAACCCGAATATAAAAACAGAAGACCTCATTGCTTTAAAAAAATGCATATGCTAACAATAGAGATAATTTTAATAATCAGGAAAAACGGGTTTCATCAAGGTTGTTTTGACATTACTACATAACAATTATGCCTCCAAAATAGATTGGATTTACGAAATTTGATCTAAACAAATTATGCTCCAAGGTAATATTGTGAGAAACATGATGAACATACGAGCCTCTCGGTATAATAGTTTGTCCTATGCAAAGTTTTAATGTTATTGTTTTAGAAAAAAATCAAAATTCTGTTAACTTTAATAATAGAAAAATAAATCTGTATTGGATACAGTAAAGTGATTATTTTTTATTACATTTATCCACAATGAAACAAAATCCAATTTATAATTTTAAAGAAATCAAACATGGAAGTTGAGTAGCTGCCGTCACAATAGTTCGTCTTACACAATTTTTTAAATTTTTGTCTTCTATCAGTTGTTCCGAAGTATACAGCAATTGCAGACTATTGCAACTTGTCTGCCGCTTTACTTTTGTATATGTTAGCTGTGAAACCAGCAAGAAATATATAAAGAAAATGGAGTATGACGAATGGTAAACCGTTAAGAGTTGATATTGGACAACTTACAAAGCGATTTAAAAAAAATAGGCGAGGATGTGCATTAAAAATAACAGCTGTGTAGAATAAAGAAGTGAAAATAGAACGTAGTGTGGTCACCTGCAGAAGGCACCTAAAAACTTCGGTACAGCTTCTATAAGGAAGGTAGCAAATGAAATTATGATAGTTTTAAATTTATCAAATCAATTCTCAAGCAAAAGAGAAGTCCATGTTGATTATCAAACAGCAAAACAATCCGTTTAAAATGGGCTAAAGGCCATCAAAATGGGAGCCCCCCCTTCCAACAATGGGGGTCTGTAATTTGGAGTAACCGGTTTCAAAGCTAGATTTGCGCAAACTTGCCAAGTGAAGCGTACTACAACGATTGCTTGGTGGGAAAATTAAATTTCCTGCTTTACTAATGGTTTGGGACTGCATGTCGGTTGAAAGCATTGCCAATCTGCTACTTATTGATGGAATTATTAACGCAGTAATTTATTCTGAAATCCGGAAACTACTACCTTCAATTCTTCGAGTTAAAACTAACGTCGGAGAATACATTTTTCATACGGCTGAGGCTGCTTGCCAAACTGCAAAGATAATTAAAACTTGGATGAGTGTTCAAAATATTCTTTTAATGGAGTGGCCATCCAGCAGCCCCGATCTGTCTCCAATAGAAAATTTTAAAGGAAAATAAAGAGATAATTGCTCAACTTCCTTGTATGAACAAAGAATAATTATGTGAGAAAATTTATTGAAGTATAGAATGAAACAACTTCGATGATATTTAAGCGCCTTGTACAAACCATGCTAAAAAGAATTTAAGCTTTTATTGCAAGAAAAGGTAACTACCATCATGGTAAACCTATAGGACGAACTATTATGACGATATTAAACAATTCTCATGTTTAAGTTAATTAATAGTTAATAATTCAATTATGTTTCAGTGTTGATAAATGTAATAAAGACTGATCACTTTACTACACTCCATATAGATTTTGTTTTATTTTGTTTCAATTACACGTATTTTAATTTTTTTGTCAAACTTCTACATTAAAACGTACATAGGACAGCAAATACCTCAAGAAAGTAAGCGCCGACATGGGAATCCACCACCAATCGTCGCAAAAGTACGAGGTAAAGTCTTGGCCAGATTTTTTGAGCTGCATGACGAACTTCATTTGTTTGTTGTAATGGGGGGAATATTTCCATATTGGTAAAATAGGCTGGACTGTTGCGCGACGAAACTTGGCTCATGAGATACGCGTACCTGGCCGGATTTTCGGGAAATTGAAAGAAGATCTTTGCAGAGGAAAACTACCACCACGTGCCTGCGAAGGAATAAAGTATCACCTCTGAAATTCTGGTGTGCAGAAGAACATCTGTGAGCACTTAACTAACTCATCAAATCCTTCTACGAATACTTTGAAGACACTGATATAGATATTGACTGGATGCAAAATCTTTTTGTTAGCGGAAACAATAAACCTAAAATGCTGTACGTCCCTGAATTTGAAGAACTCACTGCAATACAGTTGACATCTTCCGTAAAAACAAAATATATATCCCACCGCTTAATTACTTTTTAATAGAACTGAAGGGCAAATTCCCAAAAGTAGCTGAAAAGGCCATCCGAGTTCTACTTCCACTCGCATTCACGTACCGCTACCTATTCAAAAAATGAATGCAAGAATAGACTAGACGCTGCCCTACATTACCGCATTCAGCTGTCAGACATTTAGCCCAACTTCAAAACTATCAACAAGAGAAACAAGAAACAGTGTCATTCCTCAGATTGTCCGACGCATAAAAAAATAAACTGTTTATCACAAAATGTTATTTGTTTCTTTTTTATATAGTTAAACCTACGACCTACCCTTTATTAATAAATCGGGTGAGCCTGGTAAGGTTCAACAAGCTTCCCTGGATTGAGAATGCTGCATAAAAATGAAGAGCAGATTAGGGGTTCCGCGAAAGTATGGGAGGCTCTCAAGGGTTCCGCGACCGAAAAAGTTTGGGAACCGCTGCCTTAGATGATCGAGCATTGCAAATCATAATTCAAAATGATATATAAAGAGGAAATCCCCAAGAAGGGTGTAGCGTTTGCTCACAACTCAAAAACCAATTCAAATATAAGCCTTTCTAAAGGGTTTGGACAGTTTTAAAAAGAATAGAGCTAAGTTTATGCGTCGCTTTCTAACAACAGATTGTACTAGCGTCCACAACCAGACATCCAAAACAAAATAACAATCAAAATAATGGAACTATCAGTATTTTCCACCACCAAACCAGGCAATGCCTACATACTCTGCTAGAAATTCAGATGTTCTTAGTATTGAAAAACCTAAGAATTGTTCATCAAGACGATGGCCGTGCTAATATATATATTTTTTCCATCGCAAAAATCAATAAATTGCAATTAGATTTACTATTCAACATTGTGCATCACTCGACATCCGTTTGACTATTTATTCTCACAACTGAAAAAATACTTGGTGGAGCGTATATGAAGAAGAAAAATATTTTTCAGAACTCCGCGAATCACAGCTTCATGATAATATAATCGCTTTGAAGCATCGTTAATGCATTGCTGTTAAGGGGATTATATTGAAAAATGAATACAACTTCAAAACCGTAGAAACCGCTTTTCTGTTTCATTCCGAGAACAATTTAAATGGCGTTTGTATAACGTCACCAGGTCTATAAAATATTAAGCAGAAAATTGATAATTTCACCATATACATTGCAAAAACAGGAACGGTCAAATTAATGTTTCAATGGATCAAGATGGCGAACTACTAACACATATGTACGTCGCCCTTTGACAACCGGTATATATTAAATAATTACGAAGAAAGACTTGCCTTACTCCTTGATGATTTTCGATTTTCTTCGCCTTTACCGGTTACACTCTAGGTGTTTTATTATTGTGTATTATTAAATAGTGTTGTATTATTGGCCACATCTTTTTTATCAGACATATCAAAACCCTTTTCCAAGCCGGTGAAGGCTAACGGCGTCTTTAGGTTAAATTTTTTTCTTTTCATAATAAGTTGTTGCAGTGTGAAAACATGGTATCCTTTTGCTTGTTCCAAATACAAAATAGAACTACGCCTGTTAATTATTTTTGTGTTTAGTTTGTAAACAGTATTAAGTAGGCTTAACCCTCGCAATAATAAACGCCTTTCATATGGGGAAAAAGCTGCTAATGACATCCAGAAATTTCGTACCATGTAAGAAAAGCATGCACCCTTCTCCGATGGACGTAAAAATTACATTTTTTTACGAAGATGTATTGGATTCAGATGGATTTCTCTACATTAATAATGATTATAATGACTAAAGAATTAGCGAGTATTAAATAGACGTTGTTTATAATTTCACATTCCATTCCGTTTCTGTTTCTTACTTCAGTGTCTATACTGATGTCAACTGAGAGGAAGTAATAAGCCACAATATCAACTTTTTTCTTGAGTGTCTTTAATAGTATACTATAATACAATTGTATAAGTAAGCCTTTAAAGCACGCGACGGGTTTAAAAGCACGAGGCGAAGCCGAGTGCCTTTTAACGGATCAGTGCTTTAAATGCTCTTATACACGAGTATTATACGCTATTTTTTATTATACCTGCACTACAATCTAAAAATTATAACAAAAAAAGGAAATTGAAATCCCGTTTTCGAAGTAATCTTGTCATTATGTCATTAATCGTTTATATAGAAACGGTTAGCAATTGTTGTTGTTTCGTTGCTATGCCTATTTACTATAAATTTGTTGATTTGTGAAGTTTTTCTCGACTTTGTGTTCGTGAATTGCAAAATGAACGAAAACGAGGATATTTCATCCGAGATTAGAATGTTAGCAGAACAAGCTGAACAGCGATTAATCCCCGCGAAATCTAAACAAGCGTATTGCAAGGAATACGAAAAATTATCCAGCTCGATGGCCAACAACTGAATGTTGTCTTGTTACCTAGGCAACTTTAAAGCACTAGTGTTTTAAAAGCCCTTTTTTGCACGCTTTTTAGTTTCAGAAACAAATTATTATTCAGATATAATAAAAAATCAGTTTTGTCGCATGGATGTTGTGTTGATTATGAAATGATTTTGGTAACTAACCAAGCCCATATGACTTCAACTTCAACAGGGATCTCGGTGGAGCAGTGGCAATACGCGCCGCTACTAGAGGTGTTCGGACCCCGGCTAAGGCAACCGTACATATATCACTTCGTTAAGTTTAGGGTGCATGTTTCATGAATGATTAGTATATAAGGGACGCCCGCAACCCCCTGAAGTAATGCGAAAGCGGTTCCTGGGGGGGGGGACGGTAGTATGAACAGAAGAAAAAAAGTAAACATCAACTTCAATACAGAAAAAGACATACTAGACACCTTCACTGACAAAGAATTGAAGATAATGACAGGTAATCAATAATTGGATCAGACTATAGGTGTTTTTATAAATCTGTGCGTAGTTACGAAATCAAATTATTTCGCAAGAAGCTATTAAAAGTCTCAAACAGAATTAGTCAAACAAAATAACCTTCATTTAATTTACCGTTTTGAATCTTTCGATTGGTGAAGTTGTATAAGGCTATAGCCCCTGCCACGGGAGGGTGAGCAGAACTTTATAAAGAGTGTTTAGGGTAATCTAGGTATTACAGCTGTAAAAGATAGCAAGAAGCGTCATTAAGTTTAGAACGTATTCAGAAATATTTGTGTTTAAGAAAATTGAAATTTACTCTTTTTTCGGTATCAAGAGTTATTTTCTAATCTGCGAGTCCGTGTGTGGAATTCCCAAGAGCTGTAGAAGAACAACTCTCCCCAAGCGCTACACTATAATATTGTTTTTGTTTGGTAATTGCTTACCTGATTAACTTAAGCGCTGCTTAGTTAATAGATTTTATTATCTATTAATTAAACAACAATTAATCGATTGTTAGATTAATTGAATGTCCGATTAATCAATTGACCGATTACTTAATATACCAACTATACGATTTCTAAACCATAATCGTGCCCCAAAACATGGACGTGTACAGTAGAATGTTCGTTCAATATGTATAAACTGGGTACTGGTATTGTTTTAAGAAAAATTAAAGCATGTCCATGTCAAAGAAACTAAATTGTGCTGCTGTTAACTCTGTAATGCTAGTATTTTGTAAAAATAAAAGCTGTATGGTTTTTAACTTGCACACAAGTTTTCAGAAGATGCTTTTTCTATGTGTGTTTTAATCTTTAAACAAAACATAATGAGGGAGCTTTTAAATACGATTAAACACAAATTTCCATTTGGACTAAACAACAAAACCCAGGGCAAATCGCCACTGTAGTTACCTAGGTATAACATCGTTTTACTCATATATACAAACAAATTGCATTGCTTTTAGTTTATGGCCATAATTGTAATGACGGCGACTTACAACTAGAAAGCTTTCACCTGGGCGCGTTGGCTGTGAACAGTAATCACCCCTGCATATTAAATTTAATCTTCTGTATATTTCTAGTGGAGTAGTACCTACTGACCTCAAAAGCTTTGTGCAAGTTGTTATTGCACTAAAGTGACAAAATAAGCAAAATTGTAATTCTTATTGTCACTGTATCTACGCCAATCGGTGGCCTTCTAACTTGAGTTTATAATCAGTAAACAACATATCAAAGATTACTACAAAATAAAACAATTTCTAAAGAATCATAAGAACTGTTGATAAAATATTGTCAAAAGTTGTGTACAGATACGGTAAATTCAACAAATATTTATCATATTATATTGAACCGTGTTTCGTCTCACTGCTGGGTACCGGCCTCTTCTCTGCCACGTGTTACTTCTCAGTACGAAAGACCTACAGTCAGACAAAAATTCCAGAGATTTCAAGCATTCAAATCTCTGGATTGGGAAATTGAGCGGGGTGGCTTGCAATACAAGAGTCGGGGAACCGAACCCAAGTCACAATATTTTACCCACAAAACGAGCGTTCTGTCAACTGAGCTACCACCACACTCGTTTCAGATAATTATGAACTTAGTTTAGGAAATTGCTTCATCTTATTACAAACCATCATCTTTTAAGAGTAAGTAAAGCATACAATCTCCAACAGTTATTTAAAGTTCTTAAAATCGAAGAATCAACAACCAAGATTGTGTAACCAATTTATGTTGTTATTTATTATACGTATTGTCTTTTAGGATGGCTACAGTACAGGTAGAGGGCCCTAAGCCCTGGGCAGGACGGAGAAAAGTATATAGTGGTTTAATGATGAAACAAGTTACATTTATATTAATTCCGAATCACCAGATCGGGTTAGGATCCACCATAAGAATTGTGACAATAAACGGAAAGTATACTTATTTTTAATGCAACTGGATAACTCACAGCTACATAGCGGTAGAACCTTAGCTATATCTGTTATTTGAAACACTCTCATGCACTTTAAACAAAGTAGAAGTAGTCTCGTATCTGTTACAAAGTACCCGTGTGTCAATTAGAAACATGGTATCTGTGGTGTTCGGAGATTATTTAGAACACAAACAAGAACACTCTTAAACTTCAATGTATTTTGTTTTGCTTCGTTGAACTGTTAGGTTTATATTTACTCATAAATAGACACAATAAGGTAAACAACGAGAAACTACCATTAAAAAAAGTTTCATAACAAAGTTTCAATTAACGCGTCAAAGGCATACCTGTAAATGAAAGCATGAAGCAGAGAACTGATCATGCGAAATTTCGTTACAAATTGCCGAGAAACCAGATCATTTCAAGAAATAAAATTATTAGCAGAAAATGTGATATTTCAGTAATGAAATGCAAATTACGTACATTTCCTTTTAAGCGAAGCATTAAATACGTCTGTTTTCATTCTAATAATTTCGCTGGATACTGTAATAACTCCAAACATCACATGGTTTATCAAGCAGCAAAGAATTTTACGACTCACATAAGGTAAAATTTTGTACATAGAATAATTGACGTTTGCCCTTTCGCATATATTTCAATATTTGAATACAACCAATACTCGCAGGAAATTCTATCGCGTGACAAAAATTATTGACGACGGATGACAGCTACAATTTCGTTAATCTTAGCGATTTACGAATGACAGAGTTCCAAATTTGTTAGAAAGCTCTTAAAATGATAGAACGTAAGATAATACGAATGGAGAGAAGGTGTACGAGGTGGCATGTGATTTGTTTGCAAACATTTTCTTTTTTCAGACTTGTTGATCAAGCAGATAACTGCATGCTTGGACTTTCAATCAATCAGGACGCCATAACAGTGCCAAGACATCAGGTGTGCTATTTCTACAGATTTAATCAGTTCAAGCGCATATGATTTTTTGGTATGCTGGTCAACATTCTTTTCCAGACTATAGTTATTAAAACTAAACTTACTGTAATTAGCAACAGATGTGGTGGTGGTTGAACAAGTTTATACTGAATTGCTGCTATCATCGTGATTGTTTGCAGGAACATATGCTAAATATTTTCTCCTTCGAAGCGCTTGTTTACGGTATAGTGGCCGTCTTTATCTACTTGAAGATAGTTCTATGAAACTTCCGGAACTATGACCACTAGTTTCTTGCTCTCCAACCGCAGCAAACGAGCTCAAGGCCGTTGAAAAGGAAAAACGGTTATCAGTTCTTACGTTTTACGCCCATGTCCAATTTGCAGTAAAAAAACAATCTGCGAATCGTTATCCGCCGCCTATTTTCCGAAAATTTCTTTAAACTGCGCAATAAACACATACCGATTAGCGGTTTCAAGTGTGAACATAGCACAGACGAAAACAATTTCAACAGTTCAACAAGTTCACGCAATGCAACTTGATAAATGTAGGATACTTTTATTAACAACAAATCATGATTATGTGCATATCCAAAGACTCTAGATGAGTTCGTTTTAATATTTAAGCAAACCAGTAAATGACTTTGTGCTCCAAAATTTAACGTGTTCAGGATACCAGAATTAAAATCAGATTTGGATACAATTTAAATTAACTTCATGCAAGAATGAAAGTATTGTTACGAACCCAATTTCCAAAATTCTAAATTAAACTATTATTGCTTCATAATTGTTGTAATGTGATTTCAATTGCATACACATTTATGTTGCAAGCTATGAGGTCATTTTAACTCAGCAAGTTTAAAGCACATTGGAATATTAAATTAGGCAATGTGAAATAAGTAATACGCTTGATAAGGGAAATTAAGTAATATCCAGGTCAGAGCTTATGGGTGCATAAAACAATTTATAAAAAGGCACTTCAGAGTTGAGGGAGTACAGTGGTAGTAGTAGTACAGTAGTGACAGTCAGTGCATAGTTGACAGTTGCCAGTAAGCGATTTGAGAAAGAAAATATTCCACCCCGGCAATGGCCTTATACCTGTTTATATTTTTGTAAGTAGTTTTAATATAATATTTTAGAATAAGTTATAATTGTTTTGTAGTGTGTAGTAAATGAATAAAACCAATCATTTTATATAAGGGTAGTTGTTTCTCTGTCGATCCCGGCGATACGGACAAAGGGTTCCTTATCAGTTACGATTTTAAGCGTAACAGTATTTCTCGTTTTGTATTAGGAATACCTATTACAATAGCTTTCCAAAAATTAATAAAGAAGTGACGAAAACATTGCATATTAAGTCTTGGTGTAAGCGAATACAATAAAATAAATTAATAATGGACAAAGCAAACAACATTTTTAAGTTAAAGTCAGCTAAATATTCAACATTAGCACGTCCAAGAACTTAACTGAAGCAAGATATTATTTACAATAAATGTTCGAATAAATTACCCCCCTCTGTCAAACAGTAGCCCAAGCGATTGCAAAATCCGGTTCTCACATTAGCAAGCATTTGTGGGGTAATAGTCGCAAATGCATCATGAATGTTAATTCGTAGTTCGTCCAATATGGCAGCCCTGTCTTCTTCAAATCCGATTTCAACTTAATGTAAGGCCATACAAAGAAAGCTTAAAGTGACGAGTCCGGGGACCTAGGCGGCCAAGAAATTGTGCGTATGGTTCCAATTACACGATTAGGAAATGTATTTGCTAAGTATTCCCGTACAGCTCGTAATGTTTTCTTTGTTGTACACTTTATTTGAAGCGTAGGTTTCCTGATGTTGGTAGAAATTAAACACCACAATATCAGAAAAACGATTTTATTACAATCTAAACACAGAAAATGACTTTTCAAGAAAACAACCAAAAAAATAAACAAAACCTATGGTGGTGACAATGGTCGTCGTGGTGTTTGCGGGTTATCACACCACAGCAGCTACCGGCTCGATGCAAATGTTGCTCACTTTGATGCTAATGATGGCCGTGTCGGTATCTGTCACACTGACAGCAGCGTCGATGTCTTTCGATTATGCGGATAGCATCGTCTTGCTACCTGCACGACGCACACGTTCTCTTGTCGATCACCACTTTTCACCACCTTACTCTCGACCTTGCACCTCTCGCGTCCAAGAACCATCTGTCTTTACTCTTTCACCCTCTCCCCGTACAGAGTCTTCACCAAACCACCACCACAAATGTATACAGGATACTATCACAGTAACAGTACTACGTTACGTTACAGGCTAACGTATTGTGGGCAGGGCAACGATCTTGTTGGAACCAAATTTTATCCAGTCTGATCCCTGGAACTTGACGCAAAGCAGGATCGATTTCATTTTGCAGCATGTCAGGATATTTTGGACCATTTAGGTTCCCCTCGATAAAAAATGGACCAATAATGTTATCACCCAATATTCCACTCTACACATTCAACTTCTGTGGATATTGAGATCGATAACTGCAATGCTTGTGAGGATAATTTCGCATCCAGACACGACAGACTGATGGATTGTGTCCACCATTTTTTAGAAACGTGCATTCGTCGGTGAACAGAGTTTTGCTCAAGAAATGCATGTCATTATTTGTTTTTTCCATTATGTTCTCACAAAATTCCATTCGTCTAATTTGCTCATTTGGGTAAATTTGTTGGGTTTTCAATAGTTTATAGGAATCATATCAATTTTTTCTTAAAACTTTTAATATAGTACTATGATGGACACCAGTATCTTGCGTAATATTTCTGAAAGACTGGCATGGATCTACTTCTACAGCAGCACATATTCTTACTTCTTGCATTTCTTTATTAACGTTTCTTTTATGGTTGGCTGGCGAGAGACACCCGTGTTCCTCAAAGTTCCTCAAAATTCGGTATATTGTATTAGTACATGGGATAAGTCGATTTTCGAAAGTTACCGCAAATAAATCTCGAGTGCCACGTAACGAGCTACCGCTATAAAGCCATTTAATAATTTATACTTTCTCGGCCATTTCATAGATATTCATGTCAATATTACTGCTTTTATTTTGGTTAATAATTTTTTTTAAAGCGCGAATTCCGCAAAACTGTTACATGCAGCTGTCAAATTAAAGCCATTTAATGTTATGGTGATAAAAATTAAACCCGTCGCATCTATTCCCCTATGATTAATATTAAAAACGTCAAGATGCATGCATTCAAATTTTTTTTATATCCTACCTTCGTAGTTCAGACTTTTGCATTAGTTTAAAAATAAGATTTTTTCAGTATTCAACAACAGATACAAAGCTAGTTCGACATCTACTACCTGCTATTACCTAATTGCTATTCTTGGCATGCTTTTGAAAAGTCTGCATTGTATTCCATTCGATTCATGTCTTTCCCACTATTATCCAAGTCTTTTCTGAAGTAAGCTACTAAGATCCTGGAACATTTGTTCAGCTCCGAAGACAGTTCTCGTGCAGCTAAATATACAACTCTTTTGCTGTCCTACGAGAGCTCTCTCCATCTAGATATTGATCATTTTTAAATACTTTTCGGAAGAAATTACCGCAGAACTATATTTCCCTTATCTCAACTTTCCTTATAGCGAACCCTATTTAGAATCCTCGCTCCTTTTTCCCTTTTAATGTAATGTCTTGAAATGGGGCAACAACGCGAATAAATGTCTTATAGTACGTACATTACATGAAGTAACGCTAATTCACATAACTTTCCCTTCTTATTAAAAGCTTAATCCCTAATTCTTTTAGAGAATACCATAAGCATTATCTTCCCAAAATGGATAAAAGAATGTTCATTCTAGCATTGCATTTCCCCGTATTTGTTTTGTATGGCCTCACATATTTTTTCAAAATTTCAATTTCAAATCTTGTCATTTTCAATAAGGGAACCACCGCAAATGAAAAACTTTCTGATTTTTGGTATACACGTGTATATATGTTCAAAAAATTTTTTAACAATATATGGCTCTAGCCATGAGGTATTTCGTGCTCGTTACATTGAAAATAACCAAGGGTGTTACGCACTCGAAATTGTTTCCACCCCTATCTAAACCTGTAAAAATATCCTAAAATCTTGATTAGAAACAGCATAACCTTAACAACTTAATTAAAATATAATAATAATCTGCGTTTCTTAATCTATTTTTGTAACATGTACACAGGTATAAATATTACTATATTTGATAATCAATATTCAATAAGCAAAATCGTTCGACAAAAGTTGTCGGTATATTTTTATTATTGTTCGAAAATGTGTATACCCTCACTGTTATTCAACTTCCGCATTTATTTGATCGATCTTGTTTTACCAGTTTATAAATGCTAA